>JAGDQP010001586.1:56021-78875 GCA_022664845.1 Lepisma saccharinum
CTTGTGTAGAATAGACAGATTGAACTATTTAAGCCTGTGACACCGTATGGAAAACTTACTTTTTGCCTTGCATCGGTTGACACCTGATGTCTCGTACACAGGCGTGTTTGTTTTCTCTCTTCCATGTCATCCTTCTTTGGCTGCTCTATTACATTGCGTTCTTTCTACTAACCAGCCGAACGTGCCTCTTCATTAACTAATACTCTCCGTCCATCCTTTGTATGCTGTTACGCTTTAATCATACATCTGATTCTTTTCCAGGCGGGCTTCAATGCAAGACTGCTGTGACATCACGGACGCCTGATAACACTGACCACTCGACCAACGAGGACGTCTTTTTTACTACACTGCAGCTGTTGAGATGCGTACTCACCACCATCCGACTAGATACTCCTAGTCTCTCTCATTGCTATTAAATAAGCCAAACGCTCGTTCACTGTCTTTAATTATCACCCCTGTCTAATATACAACCACGCATTATTTTTTTTAAAATGGTCATAACATTAATTCTCGTTGAGATATCGATGTGCCGGCAATGAATTATTGTTACCTGTTGGCAACTCATCCCATTTGTGGTCCTTTCGACCCATCTTTACTTGGAAGACTTTCTGGGAATCCCCTACTTCCTTTGGGGAATCCCTTGCGCCCTGCTCGTAGGATTTTCCAATATGCATTTTTGGATAGCCCGGGTGTGACTTCCTCTAGTTAACTCTCAACCGCCTACTCTCCGATTTCTCGTCTTCGCAATAATCCGCTCTGAAGTTCATTTTCCCACGCTTTCGGCAGGCTGTAGCTCCGTAACGCCTCGGAATTTCCCCCCTGTTGTCTCGGCCTTTTTTCTTTATTTTTCAATGTACTATCACCTCCCGAAGTTTGTAGTTACGTAACCTTACCACCCTGTATATATATATATATATATATATATATATGATTTAAGCTGCTTATAGTAATAATTTGTTAAAATAACACCTAAATATGCAGAAGTAATACTGTACAAACCCAAACACGTGTGACCGAGCGTCATCAGCTTGGTAAGGCATACTCTAGCTAATTTAGCGATTGCGTACCACGAGTTACTATTTGATTACAGAACGCCGATCGCCAGCGGTTTACCGAATGCCAACCGTCAGCACCAAATTTTCGGTAGCTGGTCTGACTTGCGTAAATAAGTCGAACTGTTGTGTTAGTTGCAAACCAACTCGACCCGATGACGTTAAAATAACACGCCACCTAAAGGAGATGCGGACCCCTGCACTGTAACCTGAGAATTTTAACACAATACTTTGATTATATGGGAAATAATATTGATCGGATTATGTGTCAGTGCAAAAGTTTACGTAAAATAACAGCCTTAGCACCCTCCGCAATCTTTCAGTGTCGACAGATGCGGACACCTTAAATTGAAAATACCGGCAGAATCCCTGAAGATACACAGTTATTACTATAAAAGAAGTCAGATGACTAGTTTTTCTTCTTTCAGCGAATCAATTCAATTCTTTTTAAAAATTTAAATTTAGTTTACATCTTGCAAGTATTCTACAATATTCTGACAAACGAAACTTGATTTTAATAGAATTATAGGCTCAGAGAAAATAAAAAATAATTTTATTTGCCAGTAATTAAAACTTACTTTATTTTAAATATATGAGAGCACTGAAAGTATTGAATACTTTCGTGAAATTGAAAAATCTAGGTCGGGATATTCTAGGGATATTCCGCAGCTGTCCTCATTTGCTCAGATTTTTAAAAATAATACTGTCTAAATCATTACTGTAGATTCTGGACAAGAGAGAAACAACTAAAAAGAAATATTTTCTGTCATGTTTACACATTTTTAAGTCTTTAAACTCCCTTTCCCATCAAAACCCTGATGTTTCCTTAATCTGTTATAAACAGCTGGTATTAGAACCGGTATGTCAAACTGTTATACAAAGTAACAGTTCCAAGTAGCAGTTCTAGATATCACTTAAAATCCATATAAATTGACCCGGGTCGCCGGAATAAGCGTGAAACGGAATAAGCGCTAAAGGAACTAGCGCGAAAGGAACAAGCGCGAAACGGAAGTAACGCGAACGGAACAAGCGCGAAAGGAAGTAGAGCGAACGGAATAAGCGCGACACGGAATTAGAGCGACAGGAACAAGCGCGAAACGGAATTGGAGCGACAGGAACAAGCGCGAAACGGAACAAGAGCGACAGGAACAAGCGCGAAACGGAATTAGAGCGACAGGAACAAGCGCGAAACGGAAGTAACGCTAACGGAATAAGCGCGAAACGGAATTAGAGCGACAGGAACAAGCGCGAAACGGAACTAGAGCTACAGGAAGAAGCGCGAAACGGAACTAGAGCGACAGGAAGAAGCGCGAAACGGAACTACAGCGACAGGAAGAAGCGCGAAACGGAATTAGAGCGACAGGAACAAGCGCGAAACGGAATTAGAGCGATAGGAACAAGCGCGAAAGGAACTAAAGCGAAAGTTTCGCTCTTATTCCGTTTCGCGCTTGTTCCGCGACCCCCATTGACCCGTCTGATGCAATTTGATCTAAGTATTTTTACACTCTTTCCCTAAGGTTTTAGAATTAAATTCTTTATTATAATAATAAACGCCATAAAATTTTATTTTATCTATGGTAAATACAGTTTCATTATAAACATCACCTTCTTAAAGATTTTCTCTATTATTATTCGCGTAGCATTCCTGTTCTTCCGCTGAAGTTACAAGTATTGAAATCAGATAATTATAGAAAAGAAAGTTAGCTACACTTAAATTCTCCTGTTGTGCCGTACTATCAGGGTTGGTAGTACTTAAAATTTTGTTGCAATTGAATTATTTTTTTATCAGAGGTGAAGTGATCAAATTTTTCTGCAAAGTGTAAAAGAATTATTGTTTAAACCATTCCATATACGATTAACTAATAATTAAGGTCTCCCTCAAACGAAAAAAAGAATTGTTTTGCTCTTATTTTGAGTTAGCAACTTATAAAATGTTTAAGCCGCCACTTGTTAAGATGTTCAATAAACTGCTGTGCAAAATTACATGGCTTATAGCATTAACAATTAAAGCCAGAACAATTTAATCTATAGTTAGTAAGATGAAGCTGAAGACCAACATGATGTTTAAATATATTTCCAATTCTATATTTGCAGAATATTCGCAGAATATACTTTGAATATTTCTGGAATATTCTCAGAAATATTTGAAGAATGGTTCTTAATTCAAATAAATTGTTATTTTTCCTACGAGAAAGTTTTCCTCAAAAATTGATGATACCGATTCCGATTATATGTTTAAATATATTTCAAGCATCCATTATTGAAAGAATGTTTTAAATGCGAGATTTAAAAAAATGTAGAATATTCTGAGAATATTTATAATAAATACGTACACATCAAAATAAACAGCTTCCATTCAGTTATACCTAGCTGTGCTAAACATAATATAATGCATTATCCGACAGAATAGAAACTGGTATGTTTTTTTTTCGTATTTAAGCATTGCAATTGTCACTCTTATGAAGCTATTTTATAAGAATTAATGCCTGTGTTGGTAAAATACTATGAAGGGACCGTAGCCTTTGTGAATGTTACCAGATTTCCAGGTTTAAGATGTTTTCATTAAACGATGCTATAGTACTTTTTATGGTATTTTTAAGCTATAGTAGAATATCTGTAGTCCTACACATACGAGACGAAGCCTTCTCAGTTTATAAGATGGGACTCTGACTGCTGAAGTTTTGGAATACAAACATTTTGTAGTCTATACACTCCTATGAGAATGGCAGCTAGATTTTCAATACATTTGTTGAGTTTTCAAAGTTTGATCTTCTATCTGATTGGATGAGAGATATATTCGACACGCATTGCAATGAAAGGGTCTAGAGTTTGATTGACTGTGTGAGTGAAATATGCCTAAATGGCTTAAAATTATATTTAAATTTGTGATTTAAATTTGATTGTAGTTGAAGGCAGAATTAATGTAGTGGTAGTAGTTTTGTGAATTCGTATTTCCTAGGATCATTTACATCTTTTAAAGTTATTGTATGACCGGCTAGATTTTAGGGGGATACGAACTTGGCCTTCCTTTTAGCTATGGTCATCATAATCAGTGTTTCTTTCAGAGAAAACTGTTTCAGTATCAATACTGCGATTTTTTATCCTTTGCTTATAAGGATTCATATATTAATTCTACTTTTAGAGAACTTCTGCTGAGAATATTTTTCATGTTGCGGACGAAGGGTTATACTATATTTAACGGTGAAGATGGTTTATTATATCTTTGCATGTAAACTATGTATTGCTCAGAACTGGAATATTCCAGTTCCGTTTTCAGGTAGTTTCTCTTGGAAACTATTTTCACGTTTGTTCTTTCAAAAATCTCAAATTTCTTCAGATAAATTAACATGAATATATTCAGCCATTTTTTTCTGCTAAAGTGTAAAGGCCTTCCATTTTCTTTCCACATATTTGGGTCTGCTGTTATTCTCATTCCTGTAGCTTGTGAAAGATAAATTTTGTTCAAACAAAATTGAAAAGAATAAAATTGCATTTGGACGTCGTCTCAATAGTTTCTTTTCTTTAGTAGTAGATATATCGTTCATATATTCCTCTAAGTTTATGATCACATCATCTCCACTTTATCTTCTTTGCAGTCTTGATTACATCTTCTTACTTTGTTTTTCTTCGTTATTTTTAGCATCTAGCTCTCCATTGGTGTTGTGTGACTTTTAATCTTTACTTCGTTTGCGTATTTAATTTTCAAGTTTAACGGGGTTTTCTACTTCTATCAGCGCTAGAAATTTTACTGTTGGAGCTTATGGACAGAAAATGGATACCGAATTTCTTCATTTTCTAAGGAACTGGATATCTTTAATAGAAAAGAAAAGTTTCGGAGCATTCTTCAGAAGTTTATGAACGGGTTGAAATACTTAGAACGTACATTTGTTTCCTAGCTTTTCAGAAATAAATTATTAAAAAATAAATAAAATTATTTTGTTTTCTCTAAATTACAATATGACTAACTTTGCAACCAATTACGCTAGAAAGACCAACTTTTTTTTTTTTGGTTTATTCCTTGTGAAGAAACGATTCTAATAATTTTAATTGCAAACATATCCGATACACCAATAAAAAAATGGTATTTTTATATAGATCTTCTAGTCCACCTCTAAAAGGTTTGATGAGGGTAAGCCACGCCCCACTCTAGGCCTGGCAGTTTGAGGGGTGGGAAGTTGGAGAAGCGAATGCCTGAATATGTGTATACCGCTTGAATGAAACACGTTTTCGACCGGTTTCTGTGATTCCTGCGAAAAATTGCTAATTCTGTAGAGTTTGTGTTCTTCCTCAATGGTTCCATGCTAAGAGGGTGGAGGTGGTGAGTGGAGAAGGATTGCCCCCCCCCTGCTTTTGCTTCCCCATGGAAGTTATTATTGTAGCATAATGCAATATATTATTTCGACTTTCCTGACCGTGTATTGTCTTCACTCATTCTATACCTCTTCTGTATTTCTTGCACTATTTATCACATAAAGCAGATTTGTGTAGTACTGTAACAAAAGCATTACTTACAGCTGTAAAATATAATTTTTAATCTTACAGCAAGCTTGCGTTTGCTGCATATATCATAGTTCAGTAGTAGCTATTTATCCCAGAGCAATTATTAACAAGTATAATATTTACATTGCACTGTGAATACTAACGAGCAATCTTCCCAAACAGCTAATTCTATCATCATTCGGAAAAACGTTATAGTCTACTCCAGGGGGTCTCCAACCTTTTTTGGCAGCTGGCCAAATTGACTAATCAGGAAGAGAACGAGAGCCGCATTATAAAGGATCAACTCAATAGTAATATAGAAATTTTCATTTAGTAATTATATTGCAAATTGTACTAGTGACAACAAATATAATACAAAATCGTGTGTACCCCAAGTAACAAATTCTTGTTGGACCATTGAAAATCTGATTGTACGTTTTAACGTTTTTCAGTACTTTTCTACTTGGTCGTTGGCCGCTAGCCTTATCGTTAGCGATAACGTTGGCCCTAAAAGCGAAGTTCAGCGTAGAGCAAACTATATGGTAATTCCAATGTACATGTGGCCCAATGTTAGCCAACTTATTTTTCAGTTGTATGCACTCGAAACAGTACCAAGTTACATACTGAGGAAATTTACTATTTTAGTAAACCGAATTATGCATATTTTTACAGTAGTTTTAGAAAAAACTGGACCTTGATTACATTACCCCTTTATTCAATGACATGTTTTACTCTCTCGTCTTCATTTATAATCGAAAAATTTTCCACGTATCTGTGGATGAATTCGAACCTGCAAAGTTATGATTTATTATCCGTTGCTTTAGCTACTACACCACGGAGCAACAATTTAATCCTAATAATACGTCAATTATGCACTTCATCAATTCACACAGGGCGACCTAAGACCCAACGCTAGATAATTTTATTCTATGTACTTGCGCGCTGAATGAGTTAAAATAGATGAGTTAATTCTCTATTATCATTTCTACACAAACTAATACATAGTAAAATTCACTCAGAAAAATTATTACCCGAAATAAGGTTGCAGGTCCCGCAAAGAGTTACTCGACTTCATAATGCAGTCTTTCCCCTCTCGCCCCAAAGGACCTAAATATTAATTACATTTTTCCAACGCCTGTTTAATTTCTCTCCTAATAACCATGGCAAAGTTATGATAGATGATTTTTTTGGAATTCGAAGACATAATTTAGAATGTTTGTCTATCTCCCTATCAGCTGGCTATCAGAAGTAATTTAGATCAACCATTTTCTCTGCACAATTGTCTTGCAGGGAAGGAGTAGTTAAAACACTTCCCCGGAAGAGAAACAAACAAAAATATCATTAGCTAGAGTGAAAGATTTTACTCACTTAAAAATAGTATTTTCCATCCACTGAATTCAAAGGTAGATTGTAACCTAACAATTCCTAGCCTAATAACGTAAAATATTAAGTAATGGTTTTATTATAAACAAAACGAAAGCGCCCCCGTATAAATTCGAATTATAACGTATTAAAAGAAACTCAAAGTGATAGGAACAAATGGAGATTACTAAGAGATGGAGAATGCCGTGGCCTGCCAGCTTTAGTCAGTCATAGATTTTCCCACCAGTGTCCATTACTAATCCAACGGTGTATGGCTTATCTCTGTAGAACTTGTGACTATTGAGATATAGTAGGGTTACAAATGAAGAATACTAAGCTATTCAAAAGGACCTGCTAGTTTTAGAGTCACATCCATAGTTTTCCTTACCATTGTAGACCATGACGAATCCAGCTGTGTACAAATCATCTCTGTCGGACTTGTAGTTACTAAGATCTAGGAGGGGCACAAATGGAGAATACAAAGCGACTGGAAAGGACCTGCCAGTTTTAGGGTCAAAGTTATAGGTTATTCCAGGGTTTCAGGCCGTGTGACATGCAATAGTTTTTCTGTTTACATGCCTCCTCTATTGACAGTTTTTCCAAGAATAATAAGGCAGAACTTCTCTATAGGTACATCTGCTGCGGCTACAACCGCTATTAGGCACATGAGTATTGATAAACACAGACAGTGATGTTCGTTAGTAAGAATAAAAGTAACGTTAGGACATTTTTATACAAATCAGATAAAGAGAGTTTTCAATTAACTTTAAACTAAACCCAGGCCTGAGATTGTACATCATTTCTTGCACTGGCCCTGGCATACAGTTCTTGCACTGGCCCTGGCATACAGTTCTTGCCCTGGCTCTGGCATACAGTTCTTGCCCTGGCCCTGGCATAGAGTTCTTGCCCTGGCCCAGTTGGGAAAAATATAATCACAATAAGCCCAGGCCCAACAAGAGAACGAGAAGTTCTGGCAATTTATGGCCCGAGCCCGTGCAGACCTCTAATATACAAGTCTATCGTTCTTATTAAATTGATTAATGATCAAAACATGATTCATCAAAACCATTATTATTTACATTTTTAAAACATTGAAAAGTGACAAGAGACAAGAAAAAATAATAAGTAAATACTTCATTTTCTCTTGTGTTCAAGAATTTATTTATGGACTTTAGGCATCTAAGGTTCAGGCCGGGATAGGGGAAGCACAACGATGTGCAAAGTAGGGATGTCAACGACTTGCTCGACTCATGTCGAGTCGGCGCTCAGTACCTACTCGAGTCAAGTCGAGTCAGTGGTCACAACTGCTCGAGTCGAGTCGAGTCGGTGCTCACTTTGTGCTCGAGTCGAGTCGAGTCGGCGCTCAGTAGCTGCTCGAGTCGGTACTCAGAACTGCTCGAGTCGGAGCCCACTATATGCTCGAGTCGAGTAGAGTCGGAGCCTACTATATGGTCGAGTCGAGCCGAGTCGGCGCTCACTATGTGCTCGAGTCGAGCCGAGTCGTTGCTCAGAGAGACTTACACTGTGACTAGGTTACAGTGAGTCGAGCTCGAGCGACGACTCGCCGCTAGAACCGAGCGGACTGACATAACAGTCAGAAAAGGAGTCAGTGGACGATTCATAGTAATGCAAAGTTATCTTACCTCATAATTTATACATAGCTATCTCGGTCTTCTATTTGTTCAGTTATTAGAGAAAACTTAGAACAACAAATTATGTTGCCATGATCAATAAACTAACTTCACATCGACTATCATGCTTTCTACTATCATTGTTTCTAAAGTTAGTAGGAAAGAAAAAACAAATAGTGAAACTAAATTAATATAAAAAAACTTTTAAAGACATTCTTTTCTTAATCAATTCGTACTAAAAAGGAAAAAAATAATTTTGTTTATGCATGCCTAAAAAGAAAAGCATGAGCGCGCGCTCATATACTGTCGCTTCATAAATTCTTGAAATGACGCGCCCCATTCTTTTTCGTCATGCATAAACATTTTTTTCCTTTTTAGTACAAATTGATTAAGAAAAGAATGTCTTTAAAAAGTTTTTTTTAGTTATTTCAATGTCGACTCGCTCGATTCGAGTCGAGTCGGCGCTCAGTAGCTGCTCGAGTCGGTACTCAGAACTGCTCGAGTCGGCGCTCACTATGTGCTCGAGCCGAGTCGAGTCGAGTCAGTACTTAGAACTGCTCGAGTCGTTGCTCAGAGAGACACACGCTGCGACTAGGTTACAGTGAGTCGAGCTCGAGTGACGACTCAACTCGAGCGTTAGACTCGCCGCTCGAGCCGAGCAGATTGACATCCCTAGTGCAAAGGCAGAGACCCTAGCCTTACAGAAGGTACCATCCCGGCATTCGCCTGTTGAGACTAAGGAAAACCTGTCATAATGGCCGGCCGGAGCAGGGTTCGTACGCTCGACATACCCAATGCCGCTTGGTTGGCAGACACGCTACCCCTAAATTTTTCTTGTGTTGTGGCAGTTATGTTTGTTAATGTTAGGATAAGGAATCCAATTATTTTTCATTATTTTTTCTTACTTCTTGATTAAATTAAAAATGTTTTACCGAATTTTTGAAGAAATTATAAATTCGTTTTGATCTGGCCCGGGCCAAGACTCAAAAGCTTTTGTTCCTCTAAAAGTGATTCAAAATGTCGCGCTTATTGCAAAGGGAGCAAAATCAATCCCAGTTTCTACACCGTATTTAAAATTTTGAAGTTGCCTCCCATAGATGTATTCCCGGGACGCCACTGCTTTCAGCAACATGATTCTGCACATGCACTTTGATATGTACATTTTTTTTATCGCAAAGCTCTACCATATGTGCAATAGGAGCCGAATTAAAGCCCTGGTACAAAGGTTGAGAACTACCCCGTATACAGGATGTGTTTAAGGCTATTGTAACGTTGTCCACATAAGATAGACTTAAAAGTGAGCTGAGTTATACAGACTTTTACGATAGTCTAGTCGTAAAAATAGGCCAGTAATAATTATTTTTTTTTTCGGAGGACGCATTACTTTCTGACTTTCAGGTAGCTATCAGAAGTAATTTAGATCAATCATTTTCTCTGAATAATTGTCTTACAGGGAAGGAGTAGTGAAAGATTTTACTCAATTAAAAATAGTTGTATTTTCCATCCACTGAAGTCAAAGGTACATTGTAATCTAACAATTCCTAGCCTAATAATCTAAAAAACTAAGTAATAGTTTTATTATAAATAAAACCAAAGCGCCACCGTATAAATTCGACTTATAACATTTCCCCCAGAAAACTTCAAAGTCATAGGAACAAATGGAGTTTACTAAGCGAATGCCGGGGCCTGCCAGTTAGTCAAATTCATAGATTTTCCCACCGGTGTCCATGACTAATCCAACGGTGTATGGCTTATCTCTGTCGAACTTGTGACTATTGAGATTCGTAGGGTCACAAATGGAGAATACGCGTACTAAGCGATTCGAAAGTACTTGCCAGTTCTAGTTACATTCATAGCTTTCCTCTCCATTGCAGACCATGACGAATTCAACGGTGTAAAAATCATCTCTGTCAGACTTGTAGTTACTAAAATCTAGGAGGGACACAAATGGAGAATACAAAGCGATTTGAAAGGACCTGCCAGTTTTAGGGTCAAAGTTATAGGTTATTCCAGGGATTCAGGCCTTGTGACATGCAATAGTACTTCTGTTTACATGCCTCCTCTACTCACAGTTTTTCCAAGGATAAAAAGGCAGAACTTCTCTATAGATACATCTGTTGCGGCTGCAGCCTATATTAGGCACATGAATATTGATAAACACAGGCAGTAAGTTGTTCGTTAGTGAGAGTAAAAGTAACGTTAGGATATATTTTTTATATATAAATCAGATACAGAGAGTTTGCAAATAACTTTAAACTAAATTAGAGTTTTTTTTTCTTTAGGAGACCACACAATAGACCTTGCAACTCTTCCAAATATCACCCCATTGCAAATATGATGTTGCTATACTGTTACAAAATTCTCATATCTCACCTTGACTACATAAAATTTTTCAGGTATGTGCTGTTTTCTAAAACAGCATGTTTACATTCGCGTAGGCACCTGTTGTAGAAGCTGAATAAAGAGGGGATTTGTGTAGTCCCCTCCCTTCTTTTTTCACTCGGACTAAAAGCGAAGACAGGAGCGGGGCACGGCTGGCTTATCCTCATCAAACCTTTGACAGGTGGACTGGAATAGCTATGTAAAAATACTATTTTTTTATTGGTGTATCAGATATGATTGCAATTAAAATTATTAGAATCGTTTGTTCACAAGGAATAAAACAAAAAAAGTTGGTCTTTCTAGGGTAAGTGGTTGCAAAGTTAGACATATTGTAATTTGTAGAAAAAATAATAATTTTATTTATTTTTTTAAATAATTTATTTCTGAAAAACTAGGAAACAAATGTACGTTCTAAGTATTTCAACCCGTGCATAAGCTTCTGAAGAATGCTCCAAAACTTTTCTTTTCTATTAAAGATATTAAGTTCCTTAGAAAATGAAGATATTCGGTATCCATTTTCTGTCCATAAGCAACAACAGTAAACTTTCTAGCGCTGACAGAAGTAGAAGACCGTCTTAACAGTCGTGCATTATCAGAGCTTTATAAATTTACACCTGAGATACCTTAGTAGAATTGGAGCAGATATGTATGCCATGCTTCTCTTATGGAAGAATGAATCCTGCAGGATATTAATGTTTAACAACTGACTGAACGAGAAGCAGCTAAGTTGCACTAAAATAGATTAAACACAAACATAAATATACAGAACTCATTTCACTGGATATAAAGTGAATTAAAAATTAATAACAAAACCTCCTTAGACAGCTTTCAATATTAAGTGATGTACATATGATAGCGGGAGAGAAAGAATGTTACACGACCGGCTTGAAAAACACAGATAAGTTTGAACACCTGCTTTAGGTAATAAAATTGTAAAAATCATAACTGTAAAATATTAATCTGAGAATAAGATAACTTTTACTTATTAAAATGTATCAGGAGTGACAAGGTGTGTTGGTGGATATGCGTATAAGGGGTTTTACTGGTTACTTTTGGCGGAATATTAGTTGACGTAACATTGAACAAGGCGGCATTTTGCAGCATCTTTTGGCGCGTCCAGGACATCATCAGGCACAAAACCGAGTGACGTGACATTTCGCAAGGTATGGTATGCTGTCAGAAATTGAGTTTCCTTCACCGGCGAATATTTTATTCATATACTTTTTACTAGTAAATAGCCTTGGTTAATCACCGATAAATAGTAAAAAGTTGAAATTAAATTTAAGAATATAGTGTTCTCGTAACTTGTTCAATACTACTTTATCATAGAAGAAACAGTTCACATCTGTAGGAGGTAAATAAAAGAGAATATCTAAACTTATGTGATATTTTCGTATAAACGAGATGATGTAAAATAAAACAAAAGTACTTTATTTTTTTATGATGAAAGACCCGTAAAAATAGTTATGCATGCGCAAACTATAAAATTTAAGAATAAAAGGATGTATTTCCAAAAATAGGATTATCTCCTTAAATTTCAGGACATAGTAGTGTGTGAAAATCGTGTTTTCTTTGTAAGTAGAATATGACGAACAATTTAGTATTTCTCAGGTATAGTATTTGTAGAACACTGTCATATTTTATTACGAATAATTATAGGAACGTTTCTTAAAGCATCTAATATTAGAAAAGAAGTTCAAACTTTAAATTATATATATGAGTTGCAGAATTTTATCTGAATTCAGCAAAGACTAATACTTTTCATATTCACTTTCTTTTTATTTCAATCTAAAAGGATATACAAAACTTTTATGTACAAAAAGTTTACATAGACAGTAAAATACTTAGATGATACACATTATTTTTAATCAACTTCAAATTTCTTGAAAGAATTGTAGTTTTAAATATTCAAACTTCCTTCACTAGGTGACACAGCATTAATGTCTTTCTGAATTAGCTTGTCTCTCAAAACTAAATCTTTATGTATAAGTAATCGGAGCAAAAATATTCCAAAATGTGAATACTAGTAAAATAATAATGTTTGGAAATATAGGTATTGAAAATTCGAAAAAAAAAGTTAATAGGTTAAATAATCACTTTCCACGTACGTCGTCTGTCAGCCGGGTGGCCAAGCGGTTTGCGGCGGTTTGCCATCGGCTCGAAGGTTCCGGGTTCGAGTTCCGGAAGGGGCATGGGTGTGGATTTTAACAGCTAAAGGCGCATCGTGACGGACCGAAGTCCAAAGTTACTAGGTGGCCCATATAAAAATGAAGTTTACCAAAAGTTTTTATTGCATCCTCTCACATCATTATCTTGATCGACTGATCCAATAACACAATCATGATTCAGACCATTACGAATATTATAAAAGTAGCGATGACAGATTAATGGCACGTTTTTGCTTTCCCAATTTTCAATGGCTTCAAGAATACACACTTCATGAATTACGTTTTTCACGCAGCGACACGAATTCACATTACCCGGAACAAAGTCCACTATTACGCTTAAGGGGGTTCATCGTTACCCCTAGTCACAGATATAGCTTTACTTTCCGCCACGCTGGCTTTGTATTCGTCCGCACTTAAAATTGATATCAACTTAGGCGGTCAATTTGAACATGTTGTAGTCCTTTTTTTGGATACTAGATGTTTATAAATATTTCGAACGCCGCGCGCCTGTCTGAGCATTTTCCAAGCTACGTAGTCAATAGTGAAGTTCTCTTTAGGAAACAATTTCTTAAAATTTTATTGTGTGAGGGGAAACCGTAAAATCTTCCCTACTGCGATGGTAGTGTGTGGAGTTGGGGTAAACCGGTCTTTTTCTGGACTAACTGCAAAATCGTAAAACGAGCCCCCTTGCTGTGCTGTATATGTTCCCTTTGACAAATGAAGTTGATAAAAAGATCAATATGCGATAATCACTTCGCAAGAAACTAAAAGTTGGACATGACTCAAAAACAGTTAATCAGTAGTATAGCATTTATAAACGAGTGTTGTAGTATACTTTCTTCAGACACATAGGCGCCAAATTTTTTATAGGGGGGCAGGACACTTTTGGCCACCCAATATTTTCATTTTCACGACTTCGGAATCTAATATACGTATACACAATAGACACGCTAAGAAATTCACTATATGCATTTGTCAATCATAAACTCTTGATATACATTGTGGGTAAAATTTCGAGAATAATTTACTTAAAAGATATGGTTTACGTCATTATTTGTTGAGATATAACGTTATTTATGACAATGCTGTTCTCACCTCTATCTCCGAAACTACACTCGTTTTTTATATTTTTTCAAAGATACTTTTTCTTTGTTTCATGAGAACTTTTTGATATTAGAATATAGACCCCCAATTTTTTTTCACTCTCTACAGTATAAAGAATCCGCAAGAAGCGATGAATATTTGATACGTGTCACTGTAAAGAATGAGATAGTAACGTAACTTTTAACTCTTACATGCTTTAGTCATGGCACCGAGACCGAGACTGGTCTTGGTCTCGTCTCAGTCTCGTCTCGAATTCGAGACCAAGACCGAGAACAAGACTAAAGTTCAGGAATCGAGATGAGGCCGAGACTCCATGCAACGAGACTTACTCGAGACGAGATCAAGACTGAGACTTATCCATCGAGACCGAGACTTACCTCTCGAGACTATAAGCTTTATTTCATGAATGTTGATAATATTAATTTAATGCTTTTGTTGATGTTGCTTCATACTAGAAGAAGTCTTGTGACAATTAGTTTCATTCTGATTATTTACTTCTGTTGATACTTATATCAGGCTCTGCTGGACTGATCCCGTAAAGACTGTAAAGCATACGTCAAGAAACCAAACTGTCTAAATTATAATAAAGATCTTTTCTTACACCATTTACTTACTATATTTTTAAAAAATGAAAAGACTTATGCAATACTAACCAATTGGTACCTTAGTAAAGATGGAGACAAAACATATTTCTACGTATATGGAAACAAGCAAATCGGGGCTCAGTCGCAGGACACCTCAACTATCTTTGTAGCCCTGGTAGTTCCTGATTTGAAAGTTGTCGACAGACATACATAGCGATTGTATAAGGCTTCCCAGCACTTGTTGCTAAAGCCTAATGTTGTATAAAGTTTTCCTTAGGAAGTTCTTAGTTTATGCAGAGGAATTTCTGCACAACCGATCACGTAAATATGCCTGTATATTCGATAAAACAGTACTGATTTTAGAAAAAAATATAGGCCGAGCAAGCGTCAAATTTGGATTGACGGTCGCTAGGATTGTTGGGATGATATTTTAATCTGATGACACGACTTATTTGAAATACCAATGTGCTTATTTTAGTTCATAAGATTCGCAATGCGCTATTTGAAAGTAGCGCCTACTGAGAACACACTTCATTCGTTTCTTTTTGCTTTAATGTACGGATGTGCAGCTGTAATCCATTCTTATGAATTTGTTCTTTTAATCAGTCAAGAGCAGTATTGTAAAATAATTGATTCATGTGGCTATGAAGTTCGGTAAATGCTATTTTCAATTTCTAAGTATTTGATTATTTCTTTGTACAAAAATTCACAATAAGGAAAATTTTTGTCACGTACTGTTAAAAAATTGATAACGTTTCTAGGAAGTCTAAAGGTTTCGCAGAATTTTTAGTATTTAATGTTGTTTTACTGTAATGGAGGGAAATTCACACAGAGACTTTTCGTATGATTATCTGGATATCTTTTGTTTTCAGTTCTGCACATGCGCAGAATGAGAAAAGAGTTTCCTGCCGCCATTTGGTCACTTCTTATCTTGGTAGAAATGGGAAATAATTTGAGTGAATGGGCATTCCAAACTCTAAAAGACGATTACATAAATGATTAAAATGTGGCCTAAGTCGTGGGATCAACTTCTTCGGGACTCAGGCAACACAATTCTAACACTCTAAACTGTTTTCTTTCAACTGGAAATTTAGAGCAGTTAGTATGGCGTTGGATTTTTGGCTAAAGAACCCTGTTCAAATCTTTAGACTAGCTTTTTTTCTTTTGCTCCCAACATTCCTGAAACCTGTATGATGGATGCTTTATTAGACAGATTACTGAAAATTCCCATGTAGCTACGGTTGACTAGTTTTTCTCAGGAAAATAGTTAACAGTGTACGTTCATTTATTTCTTTAAATCTGGTAGAAAATTTCGACTAAAATGTATTTTTTTATTTTTTTTAACGTAACAGTTATTCAGTTAATTTAAATATAATTTAGAAATAGCAAAACTTAAATGTTACGTATACCAATTTCGCAATTTGTGGTATAACATGGATCCGTTTTCGTAATAGAAATATTTTCATCTATCTCCTTTATTCGTATTCTATAAGCTTCACATTACTTTAAAATTGTAATGTTTTTATCTCTCTAATTCAGAATATTATTCCTATTCAAAACCCGAAATTAACAATTTAACAAACTATGTTAATATCATATTAATATTCTTGTTCTTGTACTGAGATCGGAAAGCCTGTGTATCCATTTCAAACAAGTTAAGGTAAATTTTTGGTATATCGTCTTTCGTGACGAGACCGAGACAAGATCGAGACTAACGTGTCGAGACTCGAGACCGAGACGAGACAGTTTACAATCGAGACCGAGACCGAGACCAAGACCAAGACCGGAATTTTCAGATCGAGATGAGACCAAGTCCAAGACTGTTCTAAAATTTAGAAACGAGAACGAGACAGATGCCAGTCTCGTCTCATCTCGTCTCGATACCATCCCTAGCTTGTTTACCTTGGAATTGCTGGGGAAGTTTCAAATATCATCCTAGAAATACCATGCTCGGATCGTTTTAGTTTTTCATCACCTCTAAGAATCAAGTCTATTAGCATACCCTTAACAAATTATTCGTAAATTAAGCACCTCCGTAGGTACCATTTTTTTAGAACACCATTGGAAGTAATGCAATAAAATAAATAGTTTCAGTTGAGGATAAGATAAAGTTAAATTGTATGAGCGGTAATAGCACTAGGGCTTACAGCCGCTTCGAATTTTCCTTCAAGAGACTAATGCCTCTATTTAAAACAGCATCCCGGCATTCATCTGGCGGAGCTGATGGAAACCTCAAGAACAATGGCTTCATAGTAGCGATTTGAAGCGTCGCCATCTCTCATACGCCTTATCCAATAATTTTTAGAAGTCCAACCTGTATAATTCCATCAAGTGTAAAACCTAAAATGTAAATTTCAATATTATTAAATTCTGAGAAAAGGGAATTTATGATGGGTTGATCTCATTTCACGCTCAAAACACGAAACTCTGCAAAATGTGGTGACATATTTATGACCAACTCGGCTACCTCACACCACTGAATTTCCTTTCTATTGACTTCCTTCCTGAAACGTAGTGTTTACTACACCATCCACCCTCTGCAACCATTCATTGGTCTCAGAGAGTAAGGCCCTCTCTCTCCCAAGAAAAAGAAAAAAATAGCTTGACCCTCCACGTTTCAATACATTTTTCACATTCCGAAACAATTTTTGAAGGGTCCAAATCTGATGTTCGTTTTCGGTCAATTGACATGAAAGACATTCGATTATCGACGAACGTCAGACCTTCCCCCAAGACAGCTAAACCTGTGATATAAACAATGCACATTTTGTAACCCTGTAATTGCAGAAACAAATGTTGCTGCTGCTTTCATTCACCAAAATTCTTGTTTCGTCAAATGAGCTGTAACCTGATAAATCAGGCCCTCCCCGATTGTTTTTGGATTGATCGCAAAATATATGTAACCATTGTTGTCAACAATGTATTGAGTTTAACAATGAATGATAATTCATATCGAAAAGTGAGAACGGGCAAGTCGTGAGATTTAAAATGTTACACGTTTGTGCTAAATCTTATTTATTTAGGTGTATTTAGTGATGAGTATAACCTATTATTGTTGGCGACAATAGCTTAAAAAAAGAGCAACTTTTCGAGAATTTTTAAAATATTTCCTATAGCTTGGATAACTATACTTGAGAAACAAGTGGCGTCCACAAAATATCAGTACCGGGAATAAACCTTAAAATTTCTAATACAAAGTACCGAGCTCAGTTGCCATCTTGCACTCTTTAAGTTCAACTCTTACAGCCTGGGCAAAAATAGTAATAAAATAGTCATTTTCGAACGTTGACCTATACTGTTTTGAACAGAGGCAATAGATCCCAGAGTTTGTCCAAAAATTTAATTTTTGAAGACCTTGAAGCGATATACCGTATTACCCGACTACTCTTGGAATTTGATTGTTTTAGTCGCCTTCTGGTGGTCTGGGTGAAGATTTTTTTTGACAAAAATGTTATCCCCTCAAAATAATGGACATGGACTACAGAAAAGCGTGAAAAGTTTTCAGCTTCCAATAACACAGAAAAGAATATAACAACATACAGTGACTCTCTTATGTTCTCTACTACTACCTAGTGTAGGCTCAAATACTACATAAGGACGCGTGGAAACAGAAAATCTGTAATGAGATAGTGCCAATAAGCAAGGATTCTGCCAGGATTTTCAGTTTGGAGGGTAAAGGCAATATTGGAGGATATAAATAGAGTTTTGCAGGGTTTATATAGATGTTTAACTGTAAAAAAAATAATTTGAGGGGTGTACTCAAGAATTTGGGTATGACACTCCTGCATTGGGTTGGGAGTCTGGCATAATCCTTGGCCTATAAGTTGCTGCTTGGCCTCAGTAACTATCGTGCCAAAAGTTTTCTATCTATCAATATTTGCCCTGCAATCCAGAATGTATTGAATTATATGAAATTGCCGTATAGCTTCGGCAATTACAAATGGAGAGTACAGGGAAAGAAGAGTAGATGTTGAAGAAAGATCATTTCTCGTGATACGCATTTTGAAGTCTAACTCTTCCATTTACTCCTATATATTTTATACTCTTAAGAAGGGCTAAAATTTGTTCATTCTTGGTCTATGTTGATGTCTGGATTAATAATCTTAGTTCCAATTCTTGTTTTTGTATCTGCATTTGGCTGTGAGTTATTGACAGTCATTGTTGTACAAGAATGCACTTGTGTTCACAATGAACAATTGATCAAATGAAATTTTCAGTTCTGTAATCCTTGGTTTCTAATCTTGTATATTTGTAGTAGTATTTGTTGGTCGTAAGGTATATGTAATCATTGTTGTCAACAATACCTTGAGTATAACAATGAACAAGAAGTCATATCGTAAATATAGAATGCATATGTCCTGAGGATTGATGTGTTACACGGTTGTGCTAAATCTTGTGTTTTTATGTCAATTTAGTGATGAGTTATAGCTGATTATTGTTGGCAACAATAGCTTGCTTTCAACTATGGTTAACGGTGAAATCGAAAATCTGATATGCGGATGTACTTCGTTTGCCCATGTTCTTTCTTTTCTACTTTGGATATCGAGAAATGAGTTCATTCTTGGTCTATATTGATGTTTGAATTAATATTCTTAGTTTCAATTTTTGTTTTTGTATTTGCATTTGGCTGTGAGTTATTGAAAGTCATTGTTGTACAACAATACACTTGTGTTAACAATGAAAAGTTGATGAAATTAAATTTTCAAAGTTCTGTAATCCTTGGTTTCTAATCTCGTTTATTTGTGTATTTGTAGTATTTGTTGTTCGTAAGATATATGTAACCATTGTTGTCAACAATACTTTGAATTTAACAATGAACGCTAAGTCATATCGAAAATGTAGAATACATATGTCCTGAGGATTAGTGTGTTACACGTTTGTGCTAAATCTTGTGTTTTTATGTCAATTTAGTGATGAGTTATAGCTGATTATTGTTGGCAACAATAGCTTGATTTCAACAATGGTTAACGATGAAATCGAAAATCTGATATGTGGATGTACTTTGTTTACCCACGTTCCTTCTTCTCTACTTTGGATATCGAGAAATGAGTTCATTCTTGGTTTAGATTGATGATTGAAATTTTAAAAAATCCCATTAAAGAGATAGGGCGATTTGAGCGCCATCTAGCTTTCGGGATTCACATTAAATAGGCCTTGAGATTAACCTTAAACTATAATATCCTTCATCACTATCTGATATAAATACCACTTCCAAAATTGATAATGATGCACTGCGAGAAATAGTCGGACATGATGATTCATTATCCATCAAGGGTCCTTTGTCTTCATCCATAGTGAGGTCTTCAGAAAAATGCATGGTATAGGGTTAAACTAAATGTGTAAAGAGACTGTCACTAACCTTCTCTGTCGTAGTTACAACACGACTGAGCAGAAAAATAAAACAATCCACTTTCGCCCTCAAACATTAAAAGAAAATCTTAAAATAATATGTCCTAGCTTGTCCCGCAAACACCTGTTATACGGCAAACATCAAAAAGATGTGAGAAAAAGCAAAATAAATTGTTTAAAGGAACAGGTTCTATCTTGTTTCCCGAGTATAAATATGTAATACAGAAAAAACAAACACATGCTTTTTGAAACTAAAAAGAAGTTTAAGAGGAAAAAGGAAATTTAGTCTTCATACATGAAAGTTAATTCCGTGAACATTCAAATACTTATAAAATCAATGTTTTGTTTTACAACTTTAATAACATCGAAACAAAGTTTGTCTTTGGGAGTCAGTTAAAATTACAAAATTAGATATTGAAAATGTAAAATCAATCTTTTCTTTTCTAAGATCAGTTTTTTGCTTTACAAGTTTAATAATCTCGGAACATTGTTTCTCTTTATGAGTTAGTAAAAATATAAAATTGCATTTTAAAATGTAACATCAGTGTTCTATTTGAGAAAACTACTTCTCAACACAAACGATAAAATATTTACCTCATTTATATTTGTAAATCTGCAGTTATTTAAAGCAAGTATAAGCAGTAGTTTAAACAAGTTCAACTTTTTTTTACTGAACATTTAAGTTTTTAAAACTTCAAAAGTCCACAGTTTCAATCTGTAATAGGTTCTAGATTATTTTCTTTTTAAATTAGTATATTGTTTATTACTTCCTCTTTATGTAAAATTCGCATAAATAATATTCAAAATGTTCGATGTTATCAAAATCTTCATGTTTCAACATATATGTATTATAAATTTGCAGAAACATTAATAGGATGCATCATTGCTTGCCAGGAAGGACTCATCACATCATATTCTTTAGTTATAGATCTGCTAATACATTCATGATATAGTTTATTACGAATAATATAGAAACAGAAAGGACAGAGTTTCACCTTCCTCTGCACATGAATATTCACAATGACAATCAGAACTCAATTCATCTTCAAAGCTTGATGACGATGCACTACAGGAAAAATTAGATTCAATATGTGACATGGCAACTTGATACAAATGCAAGTTATATGTGTTAGGAGGTCCTAGTAACTGAACTAAACGTGTAAAGAAACTATCGCTAAGGTTTTCTGTCATAATTTGAACTCAATTGAACAGGAAAATATTTAAGTTTTTCCCACATTTACTAACATGTTACAGCATGTTAGTATATGGTAAGTACAACACTTCACATTTACATTAACATTTAATAAACTAAGGGAAGGACAACCTTTATCATTTACACCTTTTACATTCTTTAGTTGAAACAACTTTTGAATCCATTACACTTTTTTCAGTATCTTTACAAAAGAATATTGTATCAACTTCACAGAGTTGTGCAATTATTCTTCGAATATGAGTTATACAATAACCATTTGGAGTATCCCATGATAATCCGTGAAAATTTTCAGTTAACCATTCACACTGTTTCTGATAGCCTATTACTAATTCTACCATTTCACATGGAAGTTTTACCATACAATGAAACATTAGAGTAGCATTAGTTGAAATAATACAACATTCACGTACAATAAATTCATGGGATGACATTTTAAAACCTTGCATATGAATAATATATTCTCTTGAACAAACGAAAATTTTTACTGGAGAAAATTGTTGCTGAATAATAGTTGGAATTACTTGTACAATAAATTCTGTATCTTGAAAAAGTATTCTGCATATTCTAAAAAAAACATATTCATTGAAATAGTTAATTTCCTTATTTCTTATAAATTTCATAATAATCAGCAAATGTTTTATCATCGTTTACATGATTCATTAAATATTTTGATATAACAGATCCAGTATTCTACTGATATATACACTGGTGAGTAATGTTTAATGAACATCCGCCACAAGGAATTGGATTTTGTTGTAAATAAGATTTTACTGTTTCTAATATACACGAGTCTAAAATAAGCAAAGCATTGCTAAAAGTACACTTCATCATCTTTCTTTGACACTAACTAACTAACTAACTAACTAACTAACTCTATGGCTTATGGAACTCGCAAGTTCATCGCCGCAGTAACAAACGTTCGCCATTGGATTCTATCCTGGGCAGTATCAAGCCAGTTTTCATCACGAACACCTACTTCTCGAAGATCTCTTCTAATATTGTCCTCCCAACGACGTCTCGGTCTTCCCAATGGCCTCTTTCCATCGGGCCTTCCAACCAGGATAGAATATAATCTTCGTTTTTCCCCCATGCGAGCTACATGCCCTGACCATCTTAGTTGTCTCGATTTCATTATTTTTACAACATCTGGTGAATCGTACAGTCCGTGGAGTTCTTCATTATGCAGTCTCCTCCACTCTCCAGTCATCTCGTCCCGTTTCGGACCATATATCTTTCTCAAAACCTTATTTTCAAATACACGTAATTTATGTTCATCTGCTAGGGTCGTACTCCAACTTTCGCAACCGTAAAGTATTACCGGCAGAATAACCGTTCTGTATATTTTTAATTTCAATTTCCTTGATATTAATCGCGATGTTAGAAGTTTTTGGACTGAGTAGAAACATGCGTTCCCCGATACTAAGCGACTTTTTATTTCTTCCGTGACCTCATTTTTGCTTGTTACGTATGCTCCCAAGTATTTAAATTTGTTTACTTTCTCTATGACCTCATCCCTAATTCTTATGTTTT
>JAGDQP010001586.1:83875-119234 GCA_022664845.1 Lepisma saccharinum
TGCCGGGAAAAAAATCAGTCCAAGTCTTTCTTGACTTGCCCTCGTAACTATAAATCTGTCTTTCATAACACCACATTAAACTTCGTAAACCACTCAGCTTTCTAGTTTCAACCACTAATGATAAAGCACTAGAATCACTTTCAGTTCTGCGCGGAGGAAAAGTATCAGTTACATCGTGAATTTCACCTTTAAACTTAGCCAATAATAAGGAAGCATGTTCCTTTGTTTCCTCTGTAATAATGAATCTGTCCTTTAGAGGATTTTTACACCACATCAAGCTTCGGAAACTCATCTTGAACTGATACTAAAACTGTAATACAACTTTCACAAAAGGCTGCAGATGGTTTTGACCAATCACAATCTTCCTACTCACATGCACCAAATCTGTCCTTTATGATTAATACTTCACTTAGTTCCATTATTTTGTTTCCCAATAGAAAACGAAGTCCATATTCAAAGTTTGCTTTTAAATAATTAGATCCATGATGAATATTTACATAACAATAAAATATCTCATGTATATTCTTTGGATTTAATAACGGTTGATAAACACTATCGTTCAAAAACTCAAGACGGTTCTCTTCACTTAGCTGAGTTCGACGAATTAAATATTCCATACACTGATGTTCATTTTTCTCCTTGTTCTAAAATGCACATGCGGAACAGAGCAGAATATCTTTAGTGTTCCAAATACGAATTGATTTCAATATACAAGGTTGATCAACCCATTTTGGTCGGTATCCACAAGAAGGCTTTGCAGGCAAAGAAGATAGATTTACCGGTAATTTTACAATGGTATTTTCACTATCGTTCTGTGGCATGTTTACAAGACTAAAGATTTAAATTTCAACTAGGTCACTGAACACCTGCGTAAACAACATTCAACTTGCTCCTACAATTCCAGGAAAAGTCACTGTTCAAAGAAAACAAGTTCAGATTGTCTTGAGCATGAATATATGAGGGGAAAAAGATACAATATTGAAATATCAATCATGGTCTATTCAAAACTTTGAAGAAAAAAAACTTTGTAAAGATTAAAATGATGGTAGCTTAACGTGAATGTTAAGTATTGCGCAACATTCTGCAATCACATAAACGCTTAATTATTTACATATTACGTGTAAATAGAAACACTTTTATAAGTTCACATATTCAGAGTTCTTAAAAGTAAATTCAATTTTTTGGGGTCAAATGGAATTATAAACGTTCAAAGTTCTAAATGTAATTTCACTCATTATCTCGTTCTGCATTAACGTCTTTTTCAATTAATTTTGTCTTTACTTCATCCACCCTGAGTAATAGTAAAGTGCGAAGGAAATATTTTTAAAATTTCAACACTATCAAAATGTACGCGTTTCAAAAGATACACATGCTAAATATGAAAAAAAAAAAAAAATCACAGGATCTAATTATCAATCAATATGTGCGTCTCCTCAAAGACCCTGTTCGTTTACTGATCGTGTAACACAACGATGTCTCTGCCGATTGCATACATTATAGAAACACTCAGCACATAATAAGGACAATTGTTTTTCTACTTCTAATTCTCGATAGCTTCAAAAATACACTGATCATCAATTCTGTAATTCACACATCTGCATGAAATTTCAGTTTCATTAGAAGACATTGTGGTAGATGAAACTACACGGTTCTGCACAACACTATCAGTTTCCTCAGCACTAGAAGCACAATATTCTTCATCACTGTCTGAATTAATTTCTACCTCTACCTCTAACATTTAACTCGTTCTGGAAACACCTGCTATGTGACAAACGTCAAAGAATGAGTAGAAATAACTTTTAGTACGTTCTTGAGCATAATAGCGGGACAAAGAAAATAAAACACCTGCACAAAACAATTCCAGGAAAAGCCGGAACATGTTCTATCTTGCTCCTCGAGCATGAAAGGATGTAAAACATGGGAAAATTCCATCAAGCATAACAAACAACTCTGCGCATGCGTAGATCGTGACGTCTGAACATAAAAATGCCAAATGAGAAAATTACTTGTGCATGTAATGTTCTCCGCTAAAGACATAGGAAATTAGTGCTGCGCGTTGACGAATCATCATTCTCTGTGAAAATGAAACGTTAAACCCTTCCTTCAAATAAATCCCCGAGTATGAAAATGCAAGAAATAAAAATCCTATAATAAATTTAACCTACCGCATTACGTTGTACGGTCTCGCGGGCGCTTGACACCGGGTTTCGCGAACGGCGCGGGGCGGTGCAAACGGCGCGAGCGATGAAGGGCAGCGAGCCGGAATAATGGCGAATGACAATAAATAGTTAAAAATAAAAAATAATCCAATTCATTCTTTATCACATATTTTCCGTTCTATTAAACATAGAGGCTTCTAAGTTTTAGATACCTGCCTAACACCTATAGCAATACTATCCAATAACAACAAACACACTCAAGGCCAAAACAACAACAAAAAATGGGTTTAAACATGTCCGTCATTTTCCCCCTAAAAGTCTCTACTCTGTTACTCCGTCACTTGACTCATTTGAAATGGGCACACAGTTTCTCCGATCTCACAAGGAAATGGTCACTCAAATCACCTCAAAACACTACTTCAAATTCGTACACATGTAGGTCAACTACAAAGAGAGTACCACACAAGAAATTAGCTGCCATTTTGAAGTGCAAGGCCTTTGAATAAAAGGGTAAAGTTTGGACGCGGTCTCTTATACAGTGCTTATTAAAGTTCCAGAACTGCTAAATATCTCGGTTAGAATGCGTGTTTTGAAAACTTGAAAGCGACAAAAGTTTCAGAGTATCAATAAAGCTATCGGATGGGCTAGCCCATCAAAATATGTGGGGTCCAACTTCGATTTTTAAAATTGGAATCCCCATCTTTTATTGCAGATTCTATATCTACGAAATAAAAACCTAAAGAATATGTTCTGTTCAAAACTGTAGAATCTGCGTCGTGGGCCCGAAAGTAGATTAATAGTGGGAAGTGTTCAAGGTTCCGGAACGACTAAAGATCTCGGCTAGTATGCGTTTTTATTTTTTTATTTGAAAGAGACAAAAGTTGCAGAAAAATCAGCAGAACTTTCGGATGGGTGGGTTCCTCAAAATATTCGTCACTTCTCTGCTGTTCATGTTATTCTGTAAAATTTATGAAAAGTGGAGTCACTTATCTAAGTTTATCAGTCTTTCGTGACTTAGGTAAAAAAGGCACGTAACACATAAGTGGCGCTACCAACTTTGAGGCTTGATCCAACGACCAAAGCTGAATATTTTGATTATACTCATTCGACTTGGTTGATAATTTCATAGTATATAATAGTCACTATGGAGATTGATGGAGAGACTTCATTGGATGATGTGGTTACAGAGGATTGCACTAAGCGACGCACACGTCGTGGTAAAAGATTAGATGAAGAAAACCGGAAAGGAACAAGACCCAATGTTAAGGCTACTACAGAATATCAAAAGATCCACAGAACATATGGATAAATCTATGACTAAACAAAAGAAAGAGCTCAATAATCAGCTTGAGATAAATAAAAGAGAAATCTTGGAAGCTCAAAGAACAGGAAAATGCCTTCGAGCACAAGCTCAATTCTATACATCAATGTATAAATGTGTTGAGGACAAATGTGATGAAAATAGCACACAGATTGATAAACAGTCTGAGATGATTAATCGATGTTGTACACGTATTACTGCTCTGGAGGAGAGATGTAAAAGGCAACAAGAAGAATACATATGTTTACAGGAAAAGTTACAGAAATTAGATTAAGATGTGGAGAAGACGAGAACAAAAACAGCGAGGTTAGATTCTACGCAACATGAAAGAGTTACTGAGCCAATATGACTTGCGTCGTTTCCCTGAAGATCAAAGACATCAAGATCAGAGTGATAATAGGCAAACTGGTAATGTGGAAGTATATAACCCGTACACATCTCATAGTAGCAGCGACATATGATAAACATAGGAGAAGGAAAAGGTTTGTTGACAGATTGGTCCGACAAGTGTCGAGAAAAACAGATCGTCACCCTGCACCGAGAGACTATGAGGATATTCAATGGTGACATTAGTATAGAAAGCCCTAGCTCTTATCTGGAACGCTTGACGTCTCATATTTCATGCTTAGAGTTAGATGCAGAGGGACAATTAAATGTTGCAAAACGAGCAATGATAGGTCCAGCTAAATGTGCCTTTTGGATGCAAGCGTAGTATGCATACTTACGCAGATTTTTTTATTTTATCTATGCACACTTGTGGAAGTGAAGATCACATCAAGGAGAGAAAAAAGGAATTGAAATCTCAGAGGATGGATTGGCAGAAAGTGAGTAATTATTCTGAGAAAATTCAAGAATTAGTGACACAGTTCACTGCAATTGATGAAAATGTGACGGAGGAGTAGTTATATAAAATAATCTCAAAGATGCTACCGCTCAAGTTACAAAGGGAACCATTGTTGTCTCGATGTCACAGTTTAAAGGAGCTGTTGAGGTATGTTGACAAGTATATTCTTTACAAGTAAACCGGTAAGTGCAAGTTACAATCGAAATAATAATTATGTCTAAACTAAATCGAAATAATGATAATCTAGCTAATTATGGAACACGCAAATTTCACAGAAGTCATAATGGGTCAAATTCTCAGAATATGATCAAGCATAATGTTTCCTTAGTGAAGAACCACATTCTGAATCGCACATGAGTATTTATGAACAAATGCAACTGCCCAGGTAAGAGGCAAGACAGAAGATAACCTCATCAACAGTACATCAAATACCAGGTGTGTAAATACCGGTATGAAACCGGAATTTGTGCATAGACGGCGTTAGCTGTCACTGTTGTTACCGTAAAACTGCGTCCTTGGCGCCACTTGCTTGTTTGACTGCTGATAACGATTTGTAACTCGTAACCAGGCAAGTTTCATGTCATAGTGTAGTGTTTAATAGAATGAACATGACGCAATTTGTACCTACAAACTACGATGTGCGGACAGCATTGATTTTTTGTTACCATTTGAAGAAAACTGCTGCAGAATCGCATCGCATGTTTGTCGAAGCTACGGTGATCATGCTCTTGGTAAGTCACAGTGCTATGCGTGGTTCAAAAAATTTAAAAGTGGCGATTTTGACGTGAGAAACGAAGAACGTGGAAGGCCACCAAAAAAGTTTGCAGACAGCGAATTGCAAGCTTTGTTGGATGAGAATGACGCTCAAACGCAACAACTCGCGGGTCAATTAAATGTGACACGAGAAGCAGTTTCCATACGTTTAAAAACCATAGGCAAGATTCAGAAGGTGGGAAAATGGGTTCTACATGCATTGACTGAACGACAGCAGGAAAACCAAAAAACCACGAAATTCTGCTTGCCAGGTACAAAAGGAAATCATTTCTGCATCGAATTGTGACTGGTGACGAAAAGTGGATCTATTTCGAGAATCCTAAGCGTAAAAGATCATGGGTAACTCCAGGAGAACCGGCGACATCGACTGCAAGACCAAATCGCTATGGACGGAAGACAATGCTTTGTGTTTGGTGGGATCGGAAGGGAGTGATCTATTATGAACTGCTGAAACCTGGCGAAACCGTTAATACCCAACGTTACCGACAATAAATGATCGATTTGCATCAAGCTGTGCGTGAAAAACGACCAGAATATGATCAAAGACAACATAAAGTGATTGCGCTTCACGATAATGCACCCTCCCACACAGCAAAACCGGTCAAGGAAACGATTGCGACATTTGGCTGTGAAATCCTTCCGTATGTGGCTTACTCACCAGACTTGGCGCCTTCCGATTCTCACTTATTTGCATCCATGGGACACGCACTTGCTGACCAGCGCTTCACATCTTACGAAAATTGCTTGATGACTGGTTTGCAGCACAAGAGGCACAGTTTTTTCGGTCTGGCATCCACACATTGCTCGAACGATGGCAGAAATGTATCACTACCGATGGCCAATACTTCGAATAAAATAGTTCTTAGCATTGTCATCCAATCACTGTGTATTTTCTGTACATAAATTCCGGTTTCATATTTACGCACCTGGTATGTACAGCTTTTCAAGCAATTGTGAAAAGCCACATAAAAGGAAACTTAATACTATACAGATTAAAGTAGACAATTTAAATGCAGAAGCACTTATTGACACTGATACTACGTGTTCAATTATGAGTTTGGATTATTTTTAAACAAATTCAAGTAAAATATCCTTTCGCACGATTAGACGTAATTGGTGTGGAACATTCTAATATAAGAACAGTAGATGGCACAGAAATACATAAGCTGAAAGGAAGATATTTCTATTAATATGGATGAGTATTCTGAAAAAATGTCCGTATGATCTCATCTTAGGTCAAAATTTCGTAGAACATTTTAATACTATTATTATTGATAATGCAAGTCTATCTATTATTCTAAAGGAGAATAATAAGGTTATCGTAATGACCAGCGTGTATAGCTAACACGTGGATATTGTATAAACAATAACATACATGTTTATAGAACAAACATGTGGTTATGTAAGTAAACAAGTCATACATACGCATTGGAGCAGACGACGGTCAACTCCTCAAGCTAACACCAGATGGAGCACATAACGGAAGATAGAGGGAGCTGGAGTCAAGTAGGAGAAACAAGAGGAAACACCCCTACAATCACCTTTAAAAAGGACCTGCACAGAGCAAGAGCCATCACTCGTTTCCCTGGGTGGTCAGCTCCTCTCCTTCAACCGTTCGCAGTTTGCTAAGAAACTGGAACATCCTGGTACGCAATTCGCTAAGGAACTGGTACTATTCCGAACAAGTAGTTTGCCAAGGAACTGGCGTGCACTCTCACATATAAACCCTAACTTAACCTGTACGTAGTTCGCCAAGGAACTGGTACAACCAGCCGACACGTAATTCGCTAAGGAATTGGTGTCATCCGCACACGTAGTTCGCCAAGGAACTGGTGTGTACCTTAATATTCTCCTGTACGCAGTTCACCAAGGAACTGGTATAACTTCCCGACACGCAGCTTGCTAAGGAACTGGTGTCATCCTATTTTCCACAATCTCTAACTGATCACTCTAAAGAATAAGATATCTTTGTAATCGTCCATACTCAAATACCTGTAAACTGTATTCTTCGGGACGGTAATTTTATTAACTTTGTTCTTGTATATAAATAAAGGGTTGAGGGCTAAAAACCAATCCCGTATATCTTTGACTCTATCAATTCAAAACTAAAGGGAACATTACGATATTGTATGCAAATTGTTTCATTCACAACCCTTCATGTTAGAGAAACAACAGGGATTTCCGAGTAATATAACAGAACATAACGCTGGACTAGTTTGGATTATTTTAAGGAACCAAAACAGTGCAATTTACATCAAGAAACCAAAACAGTGCAGGATACACCAGAAGTATCATGCAGAAATCTGGAAGAATGTAAATTTATTATACAAAAGCTCAACAAAGAGGGAAATGATATACTAACTCAAAGGCGAAGTACAAATTCAAGAAAGGCAACGAAAAAGCGCCGACAAAGGCAAAATAAATCATTAGAACTAGAAACTAATAATAGTTCGAACTCTAGTTATTTGTGTCAGATGTGAATAAAAAAGCCATTCAGAAAGAAATATCTCTATGAAGAAAAGGGTCAACAAAATGTATCGAGTAGCTAAGACATTGTTTGAAAAGAGACAGTATCAGATATGGAGATATATAATTTAATAAATAAATATAATAAATATTCACTGCGAATGTTACGAAGTTATTTCTGATCTTTATGAGGAAAGAAGCAGTAATCTAACTGAAACTTCAAAGGAGTTCTTAAGGAGAAATTTTAGGTATAACTATTATGAAACCAAAGAAGGAGTAAGCAAACGAAAATTTTCTTTTGTGCGAACACGATAAATTTTCCTTTTTCACAACAAGAGGGATTATGCTATGGGACATATATTCCGTAAATATCTAGTGAACGAAGTAAAGTAACGTGTTTGCAAAAGAAACTGTAAAAATAAAATAATAAATTGTTTTAACTTCGTGAAAGATATATGTGCCTAAAGCGAGAGCTGGTCATAAACAACATGGTTTGAGTTAAAAAAATAGAAATAAATAGAGACAGAAATTCTTAAAATGTCGTTTTAAAAGGGTACGTAAACAAACTTGTGTTAAAAAGTGATTTACGTAAGTTTTGTTTTAATAAATTATGTTTGTGTACTGTTTTATAATATCTTGAAATGAATAATTAATGTATGAGTTATTTACACCTTTAGTTATGCAAATTGAGAAATAAAGATGAGTTGTTGTATTCAATCTATCCAGAATCAATGATCTTTCTAGAAGCAAATGTGAATATCAACTTTAAGAGTTTCATGCTTATTAGAATCTAAAAGCAAAATACAGAGCGTGTAGATTAAAGAAGGAATATTCTTGTCTACAGCAGTATAGTATGTTACGTGAATAAGTTTATCAGTCTTACGTGACTTAGGAAGAAAAGGCACGTAACAATATAATTGGTATTCTTTATTATTTTTGTTGTAGGATCTCTCTTAAGGACAATGTAATCTGGATCTGATGATAATTCCCCATAAGCGAAACTCTGGCGGTCCGAAAGCGGTACGACATACCCAATTTGGCGAGCCTAGATCAGCTTTTAAGGATAATCTAAAGCAACGATCTCCAACAAAAGATGGCAGCACTATCTCCGTATTTGTCTAATGTATTCTTATCATTGCACGAAATTTCCTTGCTGCTCCTATACATTCAAGCCTAGGGAATTCAAACTTTCAGGGAAAAAAAGTTCATAACCAATTCAAGAATACGATCGATGCCAAAATATTTTCGTTTTTCTTCATTGTTGTTGTGAATATGGAAACCTATAACAACGAAACTCTTTCAACAATGATCAAAAAAGAAAATTAAAAATCAGCATCGATCATGCTCTTCAATTGGTTATGAACTTTCTTCCCTGAAAGTTTGAACTCTCTAGGCTTGAATTTCTAGGAGCAACAATGAAATTTCGTGTAACAGTGAAAATACATTAGATATATACGGAGGTAGTGCTGCCATCTTTTGGTGGAGATCGTTGCTTTAGATTATCCTTAAACGTATACCGGAGGCGGGACGTTATCGTCTACGCCGCAGCTCCCTTCATTTTCCCGACCGTGAGCTGTAAAATTCCGCATCTGTCCGTGGGTGGGATTATATTGAGGAAGGGTAGAAATGGAATGTAGAAGTACATCAATATAGGCGGATATGAATAATGGACGATTTGCGTATATTTTTACAGTAGTTCTACAAAAATGTAATTTTGATTACATCGTATGTTTATTATACTAAGCGTTAAATTTTCTGGTCTTCAGGTTGAGCTGAAATTTTCTCACTTGTATCAACAATAAAATTTTGGAAAGCGGCCCATTTACGAATGTCTTTCAATGAACTAACCCATCATTTCAAGAGCTTAGTTATAGATGAGAAATTTCAAAGACTAGCGTTTGACGTCCGCCATACAGTCATTCAAATTTCATGGCTAAAATAAACAATTTCAAAACCTCTTGTAGTTTCATTTGATACACATTCGTATTATCGGAGCAGCTTTCCAAATTTTCATGGTTGTTCAGTATTATTTGTCCAGCGTTGTTTTAAATTTGATAAGCAATGCCATATAATAGAGATGAAACAGCCATTGAGTGGAACATTACATTACCGTAATAAAATATCTTTTGGGATATAAAAGCAATGTGTGTATAGAATTCAAAGAAGCCAAATTTTTATGCAGCACAAATATGAAGAATTGTTGGGAACCCGCCATTGCCACATTCAAACTTCCAGGATATTAGTCCCCTGGGTATTTGTATTGCTCAACATATCCTGCTGTAACACTAAAAGTTTATAATATTAAACATGTTTCGAATGTATGAAAATATTTTCTGCACATTTGGTAAAATATCAAATGTACCTTTGAAAATAGCTAAAAACTACGAAGTTTACCTGACTGAATTCATGACGCGAAACTCAATATTAACGACTTTTTCATGATCTGTAGATACCCTCAAAAGTCAATGTTCTCATTTCCCGTAAAGATAGTTCTCATTTCGCAGTGAATGAGCTGAATTTCACTATCTTGCCTGTAGCATATCGAGGAAGAAAATAATAATTTAAAACATACTTTTCTTAAACAATTCATGCTAAAAAGTAAAACACAATTTTCTTTATGCACGATTAAAAAGAAAAGCATGGGGCGAGATCTCATATAGTCACTATAAATTCTTCGACTGGCGCGGCCTATGCTTTTCTTTTTAGTCATACATATACAGAATTATGTTTTACTTTTTAGTACTTTTACTGTGTTTAGAGAAAGTATGTTTTAAAGATTTTTTATTATTTTTTTCGAGTTCTTTCGGTGTTCGAATACTTTATTTCAAACTGATGATTTGTCACCCAAATCCTTAAGTGTTCTGCAACCAGTCAAACGCAATATTGTTGCGGGCTAGTATTTACTTTAGGATAATGAAGTTCTTGCTAAAAAAAATATGCTTTTAAAATATATATGAAAGTAGCAATGGAATATTATATTGTCACCCGACCCACGTTTCTGTGCAAAATTTCAGATTGTATGATGTCGGAGTTAAAGAAAAGTATGTAATAGTAATAAAAAGTGATACCCTGCTTTTTGCTTTGTTTACCAATCTTCCCATTAGGTTCGAGTAGAACTTGATTAAGTATGTTCGTGAACAAGGTCTGTCCTTATTAACCCACACTTAACCGTTAAAAATTATCGGTTATGGGCAAATAAACCCTATTTATGGCAGTCTTAATATAGTGTAAGTTTTACGTTTGGACTTAGCATTCACTTGAGAACGCTCTGTTGATTCGATTAAGTACTGTGCTCTTTGTTTTAACATCTCAAGGTTAGCATTTTCTATTATTTAAATTCTACGAAATATTTTAGTATCTACAGAAAATTTTCTTCCCGTACGAGAAAAAAGTAAGAAAGAAAATAAGGAAATTAAACCATACTAATTCGGGAAAATAGTAATTTTCTCACTTTATTTTAACTTAGTGTTTTACTAACGTCGGTATTTAGTATTACCAAGAAATTTACTCAACGTGAGATTTGCGTGGTCTTTCTCCCACGATAACGTATTAGATACCTCTGAAAAGATCTGTTCCATTACCACTATAACCTTGAAAGATCCTTCCTTGCTTCCTTTGTTGATTTTTAAATAAACCTTTTCAAACAATTGCATCACAACTTGTAAGGAAGTCTACAAGGAACGTGAAGAATCATTAGATAGAATAAGTTCACTTTGTTTAGTCATAAATGAATGCTGTTACTTCCAAATTTAATCATGCTACCAGATCTGTATGCTTCAAGCAGTGTTAATTAGGAAATAACGTATCATTAATACTTACAAAGTTGCTTTCACAAAACAAAACACTATGTCATTATTTTATAATACACCTTTATTGTTATAAGATACAAATTGTATCGCATTACAAAAATGCTTACATTCTATGTACAATATACATATATCAAATATACATCACTTTTAAATATACTTTAGCAAGGAATGGACTGAGTCAGCAATTAGTTTCAGACATAAAAAATGCATCGCTTCGTACTTCTAAACAGTTCTTTCTAATCTCGTACTTCAAGTTCCACGAAGTTGTGCAGACAGGACTTCGTTTCTTCTACACTCAATTGACACCTGTCTAACAGCAGCAACATATCGCCTCTGCAACTCCACCAAACCTAACAACTGTTGACTTAACCTATCTCTTCTCATCCTCTCTTCTTGCCGACGATGTTCTACCTGCAATTATACAGGAATTTTATACAGGCATTAAAACATTTTAATGTAGCATCTATGTACATGTACTTAAAAATCAATAAACGTAAAAGTAGTTCTTGTTCAGTTGTAGCACATATAAGAGATATTCAACCGGTGTGCCAGAAAAGATCAGGAGAATTCTATCGCCGGAATTTGTGATAAGGTCATTAAGTATTCCAATGCGTGGAAAGGTCTGAAAAATAATTTTACTCACCAATAATGGCAGCAGTCCACACACACCTCATAACAAGCGAACAACTAGCCAAGGTTTCGAAGTCTAAGAAACGTCTCCTTTATCATCTATCAAGAGTAAAAAGGATATCCAGGTTGTAGCGACTCTTTGTCGGTTGGTCGCGACTTCTTTTCGGGCTTCTTCCATGCATGCTTCGTGGTTTTAGACTAGTGCGTGTTTTGTCTTCGATGGTCCTAGGCTGAAACAAGGCACTGATGGGTAGGTAACCGCCCTGTCTTCAGGTCCGATAGCGGATCTTTCTTTTTGTGCCCTCTCCTGTGGCGTATTTTGCCTTGTCTTCCAGGTAGGTTTGGCCACGTTATGTGAAGTTTTATGTAAGCCTCCTTTCGGCAACAGGGCGCCACTAGCCCCTTTTCTTGCTTCTGTGTCTACCTGCCTTTGAGGAGAAAGTCCGATACATTACAAGGTGCCATGTAATATTAAAATAGGGGGTATGCTGGGATGACATATGTGATCATTTCATTGTCTCCTGTTCCAGAATTTAAAATCACGCTTAAACTAGTAAGGATGGACTGTATCCGTATGTATGTTATATGGGTTGGCGGAAGTTAACTGCATAATTTGCCAGTATTGATAAATGAAAAGTTGCTAAGCAGGCCGGTAGTCTGCCGAAAACCTTGGGGGGCTGGGTAAAATTTAGGGGGGGGGGGGAGTCGATATATCAAACAGATCACTTTGCGGAACGATTTTAATAAAATATGTGGTTGCATAACAAACAGAAGTAAATTACATAGATTGAAGCGAATTTGCTGTATTTGTTATCAGTAAAAGAGACTGTTGTTGACCGGTTAGATGCAAGTGATTACGTTTATCATCTGTACTCATACGGAAAGTCGTCTTGTTCGTGCTTATTTCTATCCATTTTACTTCAGAGAATATGTGGGAGCCTCCTACTTCCTTTGGTCCATCCCTTGCGCATCCATTACATAATTTTGGAATCTGCAGTTTTTGATAGCGCACGTCTCAAGTCTTTAAGAGTACCATGCCTCCTCAGTTTTATCTTAATGGTATTGGAACTATCAAATTGTAGAGTTCATTTTCCCACACTTTCGGAATCCTATAGCGCCGAAACGAAGCATTTGTGCATCCTCGATGGTCTATACTTTTTTCTCTTATTTTCACAGGAATTTCGTGATGCAGGTATGTAGTGCTGTTTTACAACACCCTGTATATATATTGCATTACCTCGCCGCAAATACCTTTCGCCGATAAGGTATCATTACGGAAAAGTATCAGAGAAACGGTAACGTGAGACGGCTAAATGTATTAGACCTGATTTAAGCCAGACACGTCACCCATCAAAATCTTTTGAAGGGGCACCGCTCCTGATCGTTAAGGGATCAGTTGCTTGATCTGATGAAGCATATGAGCCAATATATTACGCGAAATTATCACACTATTATTCAAAACTGATCTACAAAGATGGCATCATTATTTCCAGAAATTTAAGATAGCTAAAGTTTGGAATAATCTATATACTTCTCTATTTAAATCGAGACAACCAGATCCGTGTCGGTTTCGATACTAGTCTACAGTTTCGGTTGCTAAACCAACATGTGATTTGATTCAACCTACTACTTATAGTCTGATCATTGGGGAACCGAAGCCCGCATCCTTGGAATTCAATCAGCACTTCCTTTCACTTGTATGTGGGAAGATTCTTATATTTGGGCTGATAGATGTAGTGGAAACTACTTGTGTAGGTTTTCTAGCTAAAAAGATTTAGCGCCTCATGAATAATTCTGGACCCCAATAAGCTTTTTTTTTTTAAGTTCAACTACTTCTAAGCACGATATTTTGGATTCCGCATTGTGGCGTTTGCCCGTCTGTCTCTCACAAACCAAATATTATATCGATATTAATATATAAAAGTTTTCTTTTGTATCCTTGCTATTTGGTTCTTTCTTTACGAATTTAATCAATGCATGTTTTTTCTTTTAATGGATTTCTCTCCTTTGATCCAGCATTTTTTTTTTTTTGGTAGAAAATATAAAAAGAGGATTTCATTTTCTCGTATTTATCGTGAGTAAAACTTTTGGAATTGTCCTGAACCATGATGCTTTAAACGCCAATTTGGTTGCATTTATTTTGCCTTTTTTTTTTCGTTCTAAGTATAGCAAGTGAAAAATCTGCTTTCTTTTTTGTCAACTCTTTTAACATTTCGTCTAAGCGGCAGGTCTATTCAGGCCAGTTTATTCTCCATTTTCTATTTCTCCTAGCCACGATTAGACTAAATACACAAATGTCAGTGGTGAATCTTTGTTGTTTCTGGAAACTGTGTAGATTTTTTTTTTTTTTAATTTTTTTTTTCTTAAAACTTTTGGTGTAATTTTTGTAGGGAGTTGACCAACCCCATGGTGTCTAAGGTGTTTTTGAGCTTTTATATGTTAAACCATCCTTACATTTTTAGGAGAAGTTTGCTGAGTTCCTGTGGGGATATCAATTGTTTGTTCCAGGCAGGAATCGGCTTAATGATCCCACAGATTTTTGCTGTTAGCTACGCTTTTTATTGAACAAAGAAGTTAAGTTGATGGTGTAGGTAGACTGCTAACTTTTGGAAGTGAATACTTCAATGTTTATTATTAGAATATATTTTTATATAGGGAGAGCATAACCTCTTTTAAATGAAACTATAAAGGAAACCAAGAAAGTTTTTTCGCTTTTTGTGGAGGTCTGTGTTCAATTGGCCCTCACACCGTGAGTTGAATGCGAATGGAGATCAGACGAAGGTCAGTTGTTGGTGTGAGTATAGCCAACATACTACCTGGTTATGGCAGTTCAGTTACACCGTGAACGTGCCGACCTCCACAAGCGTCATAAGGGCGTGTATTCTGTACGAGTTCACACTGGGGTCAAACGCAGCTGCAGCAGGACGGAAGATATGCCAGGCCTTTGGTGAGGGTGTCGTGACTACGCGGACAGTGCAGCGGTGGTTTACCAAGTTTAAGGACGGTGACGAAACACTCGAAGACGCACCACGTGCAGGAAGACCAACACAGGTACCAAATGAAGATCTTCAGGCAGCAATTGAGGCGAACAGTGGCCAGACATGTGAGGAACTGGGACTACAATTCAGTGTGAGTGGAGAAACCATTCGACAGCACCTCCATCAACTTGGGAAGCACTACAAGTTGGGTCGATGGGTCCCACATGATTTGACTCCGAGCCAGAAGGCAACGCGAGCAGACACCTGTGTTTCTTTGCCGTCTCGTCTGAGGAAGGAGCCATTTCTGGACAGGGTGTTGACATGTGATGAGAAGTGGGTCCTGTACGAAGCTCCACGGCGCCGTCATCATTGGTTAGCATCCCATAAACCAGTTCCAAAACAGCCGAAACCAGCACTGCACTAGGAAGGTCCTCCTGTGTGTTTGGTGGACTGCTCGCGGCATCGTGCATCGGGAACTGCTACCAGCTGGTCAGAGCATCAATGCAACTGTGTACTGTCAGCAGTTGAGCCGTGTTCAAGAAAAACTCAAAACTCTGGAGCCAGCACTTCTGAATCGCAAAGGGATCATCCTGTTACAGGACAACGCTAAGCCCCACGTGGCTAGGATGACCCGGGACACCATTCTACGCCTTGGATGGGAAACACTATTGCATTCGCCATACTCCCCGGACATTGCACCGTCCGATTTTCACCTGTTCCATTCCTTGGACAATCACCTTAGAGGACGCCAGTTCAAATCCCTAGTAGAGGTGCAAAATGCACTATATACCTTCTTCGCTTCACGGCCTACCAAGTTCTATCGCGATGGAATCCATGGCCTTCCAGAACGTTGGCAGAAGGTCGTCGATGCTAATGGGGACTATTTTTGATCTTCCAGGTACGTCTTAGGTGACATATCGATGTTCGAAGGTGGTGGGTAAAAAAGCGACAGAACTTCCTTGCTTACCTTTATAACTTCAGATGCCACTCGCAAACATTTCTCATTTCTTCTCTAATTTTATAAAAATTGGCATGCACCTTCCGAACCGAACCCCATACGTCTAACAATGACCATTTAATATCACAAGATGTTAATTCACGTTTTAATATTATTTTGTAATATTTTTCTCAGAAGAAATTTGCAACTGTGTAAGTGCTCGTCAAGAAAGCACGTCTAAAACTATGTATTAAGTGACGATTTTTCGATTCATAAGAGTTACACTCGATTCGAAAAAAAAAAAGAAAAAAAGAAAAAAATGGAATACGACTGTGACAGGCCGAATTTGTATTAATTATGTACTTTAATTTTAAGCATTAATTTCCGATAATTTTGCCATATTTCAATGTCATGTAATTTCTTAGCAAAATAAAACAAGGCGGATAGAAATTCTCAACACGAACCTTTATAGCATTAGGTATATGAAGTTTATACACACATAAGCAAATCGTGATGGCAATGACCGCTATCCTGAGCAAACAGCAGTCAGTTTTGAGCACCAGTTGAGTATTGCAGAACTATGGACAATCGGGAGTAACATACACCAATACGTCGAATAGTGAGAAATCAGAGCGTTGCACACCTGTTCCATCATTCAGAGAACCATATAAAAAGGTCACCGGGGAATGCCAAGCTCGCTTCACCGCTACAACTTTCGAGGCCCAGACTCCAAATTGAAGTCGAAGCCACGACTCTGCAGATCATCAGTAATGGCAGTAAAAAGAGAAGACGTTCGTTCATTAGTGAATTTATTCTGAACCAACAACTACCAGCAATCCCAAGATGATCACACAGCTATACTCTTTTCTACATCTATTTGGAGGTATGTTTTCTGGGCCTTCCTAATATTTGCTATGTGCTTTTCGTGGAGATTGCTGCATAAGTTACGTACGTACTCAATCGTCGTTTTAGATATAAATTTATTCAGTTCCGATTAAATTCAAACAATACGTGCGTTTCGTATACCTGCGCTATTAGGTACGGTATGCCGCGTTTAGAATTTGCATTCAATTAAGGAAAGTGCAATTCTCTATTTTCCCTCATATATAGTTTACGTTAGATCCCTTTTATATTAGAGAAAGATCCACCCCACTAAAATATTAACGGTCAACTAATTTTACGTTAAATTATAACCGTTGAAGGTCAACTTTCGCTACAACCTACCACATTTTTTACATTATTTCCAGATATGATCCAGCATTTTCTCGCGACGTTTCACCAACTTAACGCGCTATTAACCAATATTTTCGCTACGTTCACACGATATACTGTAATTGTACCAACATTAAACATTTATGAGTATCTATAGAAAATTAAAATTTTCTCAGGTATATGTTTCACCTACAATTTTCATACATGTATGCAAGGGGGTCTAGGAAAAGTTTAGAGGGAGGCTACAAAACTTCTGGGAGGCTTAGCTCTCCTGGACAACGGGCTTGTTGCTAAAACTCGAGAAAAATTGAGAAAGGAAGAAAATATTAAATTTTAGAAGCGCAGTACACTTTTCATAAACAGCTGATTACGATTTTTAAAAACCAATTATGGTAATTTTAGCGATTTATTTTTTATACCCATTCTTATTGACGGTATTTAATGATAAGTTTCTCCTTCATAGCAAATATGATGGCAATATTAGTAACTTGTCCGTTATGGTGTGTTTTACGTTCAAACATATTTTTAAAACTGAAAATATAATGGAAAAATTTCAATTAACATATAAGTACTGATTTTCCAACTAAGGACTAGTCTTTATACACACGAGCAGGAAATATTTATGCATTTCGGAGTTAAACTCTGTTATCACAAAAAGAAAAGAGGGACATCACCACATGGTTCATAACACAAAACGCGGAAAGAACACAGTTAGCTTCTTCACACGAAACGGAACTTCAAAATATAAATATATGTCTGCAAATTGTTAGGGATATATGTATTATATTGTAAAATGCAATTGTGGTTCAACAGTGCTTGGATGAATATTGTAATAATCTTTACTGTACTATGGTAATACTAATGTCATGTTTGTTCGGATGTACTTTCCTGGATTCTCTGCTAATATGGAATAAAGAGCAAGTTTGGAACTGAGTAACTTATTTTATTGATCAAGGGTACCCACAATATTTATCGTAACAATTTGGCGACGAGTTTTTAACGTTGAGAACCCACAAGACGCTATGGCTAACTCATCATTACATTTTCACTTGTTTGACCCGTTCGAAGAAAGGACAGAACAATATTTGGAACGCTCTGAGATGTATTGTGCTGTGCAAGAGGTAAAGGAAGAAAAGAAAGCTGCATTTTTCTTGACGTCACTGGATGTAAGAGTTAAAAGATTTTATAACTCCTAGACATATAAACCAATTATCCTTCGCTGAGATTGAAGAGTTTATGATTCAACTGTTCGATGTGAAGACGAATACTATTACCGAACGTTACAAATTTCACCGTTTATGTCAAAGGCAAGGCCAACCGATGAAAGATTTTATTGCTACTTTAAGAGCACAAGCCAACAAATGTAATTTTTCGTCATTTTGTGATGCTGCGTTAACAACCCAATTAATTTTTTGCATCTTGGATAATTCTTTAAGAAAAAGGTCATCTAAATCTTCAGGTGATTTAGTATTTGAGAAAGCTGCTGAACTTGCACTCCAATTTGAATTAGTCGATACCGATAGCAAGATGTTTTCTCAACATTCGAAAGATCTCAATGGGTACTATTCAGAAGTAAATTGGGTGAGACAAAGTGTTTTAAAGCAATCTAGTCCTTGTGCATATGAAAATGATGATTTGAGAATGTTTACCTGTAGATTTTTTGCTTCTTCGCATAGCAAAGGCCGTTGTCCAGCGTTTGGAGAACGATGTTCATATAGCGGCAAGAAAAATCATTTTCAAAATTGCTGCTTTCAAAAGAAGAGTGATATGCAAAACAGATCTAGTGGAAATAATGTAAGGTAATGTGCATGGAAAGTAGTAAGGTTAAGGATGTGAATCAGGTGAAGGAAGATCAAGTGGATGAAGTAATTTCTCATATACAAACTGCTGAAACTTCTTGGGATGAGTTATGCATTAATACTATTTCCGACTTAAACAATGCCAATTAATCATCAGCTTCCTTGATTCAGATTAAGATAAATGGTTTTGATATGGAGATTATGCTAGACACTGGTGCTTGTTACATTACTGGCAAGGATATAGTTCAACGGTTACGATTACGACATAAGATCGAACCTTTACAACTTTCGTTACAAGGTTTGATGAAACAATCCACTTATATGACAACTTGGATAGTGGTTCCGTCTAATTTGAAGTTTCGCTATTAGGTAGAGCTGGGATGGACCAGCTATTCCCACACTGGTGACACCGTTTAGTTGTTGATTAATCCGAGGCACAATCGGAACGTTCTGTGTCTTCAACTGATGGTATGCATGGATCTAAGGATAATTCTGTATTGTTGAGTTCTTTACCGCAGTCGTTGCATATTTGCACCGAACAGCTCACGTATTGTTTGGATATGAATAAAAACTCGATATACATGCTCCAACACTCTTTGGATACACTGAAAATAAATCAAGACCGTTGTCACGATTTAATTATACACATGTTAAAAGTGAAGGACTCGAGTTTAATGTCGACCGTTTCCCATGGTGAGGAACCGGATTCACTGACAAGTTTGGAGGATAATAATGGCAAAATAGACAGTTCACAGAAGGCGTCAGTGACTGACTTTGTTTAACCACCTCGGTCTGTAGGTGAATTGCAACTTAAATTGGACCCCACCGAACTACAGTTCAAAACAATAATAACTAAGTTAGGTTCATGAATGATATACATTTGGCTCCAAGAAAGAAGATTTGGATAGAATGGTTGCAGAAGAATTTAGCTAAAGCTGTTGTGAGATGCGACGCTTATTATAAAATATTTTCAGAAGGGCTAGCTTTCTTTTTTCTTTCTTTCTTTTCTTTTTTTTCAGGAACGATAAGAAATATTGTGGGTACCCTTGATTTATAGATTATTCAGTTCCAAGCTTGCTCTTTATTCCATATTAGCAGAGAATCCAGGAAAGTACATCCGAACAAACATGACATTAGTATTACCATAGTACAATAAAGATTATTACAATATTTATCCAAGCATTGTTGAACCACAATTGCCTTATACAATATAATACATATATCCCTAATACGAATGTGTTAAGTGTTATTCCTGAATTAGTTGATGCAATACAAGATACTTCCTTAACTATTTATGCACTTTCGGAAAGAAAAATTACATTCCAACCGAATATGCAGAATACATATAACTGTACAGTAAAACACAATTAGATATACTTTGTACATGTAAAATAAAATGTACACGTGATGCGAAATGATGCAATTTCGTCGTACTTGTAAAAATCTGGGTGAAAAAAAAATCGATTAAAAAAAATAATTTCTGAAGATTTTTTTATTGAAATCAGCCGTTTTTTTCTTTCACAATACGTATCGTAAACTGATAAAAAAAAAAATACCTGGGAAGTAGAATTAAGTGTAAATGGCCCTCGTTTAATGGGTAAACTTCCAAATTGAGGTCGAATTTACACCTCATTATCCTTGTTCGGTTTAATTTTTACTTAATTCATTAATTTAATTACGTATTTGTAACTTTTAGGAATATCGTTCAGGTCAGAATAGAAGGGGTAAAGAATGTACAAAGAAGTCCTCCATGAACTCATTTGAAGGTATTATGATGAATTCTGGTATTTATCAGGTGGAACGGAGAAAAAAAAACTTTTTTTTTTTTTTTAAAGAATTACCGGTTGCAGAATTCGAATCAATGGCCATTCGAATTTGAAGTCAATGTTCTACCAACTGAGTCACTGCCGTTGTAGAGGTGCCAAAAGTAGTAGTGTAAAAATACAGCTGCTACTACTACAGTAATAATGCAGAGTCAGAATATTAGAAACTTGTATCTAGGGTTGCCAGAATGTGGCCTTTTCAAGCACGGTGGGTGGCCAAGATCTTTTGAACATGACTGTACAATACAAGGTGCGGACCACCGCACTAAACTTTCTCGTTCCCATTAATTAAATAAAATAATACTGTAGTTATTACTAAAACATTTATTTATGAAATATGAACAAAATCGCCGGAGAAGTGTTTTTTTTTTTTTTTTTTTTTTTGTCAGAAAATCGCACATTTTCATTTTCACCTTTTAGTAAACTACACTTATTTTTAGGGGTATGAAGAAAATTCACAAAACTACCCTAGATAATCTTACAAAACCTTAAGTTTAAACTTTGGTCTCGATACGTTGAACGGTATGGCCTCTAAGTAGTGGTGATTTCAGATTTCCTAATGGGGCTAGTTCAATACAAGGGGAATGAAAAATAGTACTGTGAATATACTAATAACTGATATTGAGGATTAAAAGATAAGAGGCACCGGGCGTGGGCGAATTCAGTAGCTCCAGGAGCAGCTGGAGTAGGTAGCCCTTGTGGTCACCGCCTGAAATCATCATTGCCTTTGGGCGGGTCAAGGGTGTACGTATTTATACATCGGGACGGTCGAACAGAAGATAGGCATCTAAAAATCCCTTTTTCGGTATGTAGGGGCCATGAAATGTGTAAATCAGTTGAAATCTCGAATTCGGTTTTTTTCACGATCACTATCACTTTCTTCTCTCCTATCAACAATCACTTGAAAGTACAACTCGGGATATTCTCGGTCTTGAGCGGAACTTTCCCGTTCCAGATCGGAAACAATGAAGAAAATAAAAATTGGGGATTATCCCGTTCCGTTTCTTCGCTGCTTGTACTTTGACCTGTCGCGCCGAGGATTAGTACATTAGTTGGAGTTCGTAAATAATAATAAAATAACACGAATTGTTTACGTTTTTACTTGTAAAACTTCGATTTTTGAGTTCAATGGCAGGTCGCAAAAAAAGACTCTGTATGGACTCTTACATGATTTTGCTTAATACTATTGTGTGCGTAGTAACATAGTCACAATTATAACAAAATAATTTATGAGCATCTGGTAAACAAAATATTAAAATTAAACAAATATGGAAGTTCCAGAGTCTGTAATAAATCTAGTATCATTTAGCCGTCATGCTAGTATCATTTATATGGAGAAAATCTTTTGATATAAATCTTATGCATTAGTAAAAGAACACAAAACGCACTTCCGATTTTAACTTTAAAGATTTGAAAACTTGATTTAAATCAACGATTTTTATTATAAAATTCAGTGATTTAAATCAACGATTTTTATTATAAAATTCAGTGATTTAAATCAAATCACCCTGATAAAAATATTAACGAAAAACAAGGAAGAAAATATAACATCATGTTACGTCGCGTGTGCATGACATATGAGGTCTCCAATGTTCGCTCTCCGAATTTTCATGTGGACTGAGATTTCTCAGAACTCAGAAAACGAAACTTATTGTAAAAACTTTTGGGAGTTGGCGAACAATACAAGCTCAGTATTGTCAACAAAATAATTCTAGAAAATCTAGGAGTGTGAATAGTTTTAACATAATTTAAATAAAAAAGCTTTAGTTGCATCTCACAGAAGAACACCACTAATAGGATATACAGGGTGTTCATAAAGTCTTTCCTTGACTATAAAACACTAACTGACATACTATTTTTCAGGTCGAGATATGAGATTTGTCGCATGTTTCAGGTTTTGCACTCATATAACGTCAGAGAAGTGCTGAATTCAAAAATCTAAACTGCTAACAATCCCAGAAACAATTCCACAACTATAAGTACAGTAAAGCATCACCTGATGTGAAAGCACTAAACACATTCAAGGAGACCGGAAGTGTCTGTGATCTTCCGCAAAATGGCTGGTCACTGATTATAGAAAGGATTACAGCAGTAAGGGGCACACACAGTATTTAACTGATGAGACTACGTTCCTCATCTGTGGAAATCTGAGCAGACGTACTGTCCATATATGAGGGTCAAAGAATCCAAGAATAGTGCTCAAGATCAACAGAGTCAGGTCAGAAGCTATACTTTGGTGTGGTATGATAATACGGTACTAAAAACAGATTGGACGGTTTTTTCGTTAAACCTACCATTAAGGCCACTGTGTACCTGGATGTGCTGTAGTTGTTTATTACGGCTCACTTCGAAGACAACCTGGGGTGATTTTACAAGAAGACAGAGCAGCACCAAATTAGAAATCGCATATCTTGGTGCTATGTTTCCAGGAAGCTAAATATGAACGGAACGGCCGAACACCATGGTCGCGACGCTAGCTTCAAGTAACTGAACTTGACTCCTTGTGAAGCTATGCCAAAGATATAGTCGCCAGTTCCAGATATTCAGACGTTAAGAGCCAGGATCAATAATGTTATTGCGACCATCTCACCAGAGATATTGACCAAACTAGGTGCTTCGAGCCACGAAAGGTGTACACGTGGGGATCTATTGATTGTCACAAACTTGTCGAGAAGACATGGAATTATGCACGAAGGGTCAGCATAATATATGTACATCTTTTCCCCTCCGTCTCTTGTAGGAACAGGAATTTTGTATTCAACTATTTTTTGAATGTTGGCAGAACATAGGAGAAAATAATATTGAGAAAAAAATATTAGTAAATGAGTTTTTGGTAGAGATTGGTCGATACCAGAAATTCTCGATACCGATACATATTTCTGACCTTCGATACTCTATTCTATTTTTCACAGTGTTCAATGTATTATTATTAATACTAGAGATGGGTTTACGATACTTTCGATACTTGCAAAGTATCGGTATCGGTCAATACCGAAATTAATGGAGTCGATACTTTTTCGATACTTCGATATTTTTAGACTAATATCTTTCTCTAAAAATAATCCCATAGTAGAACGCTAGGTCTATAACTTGCATCTTAAATCTTCTTGAATTTGAATTTTATTTATGGCCTTTAGGCATCTATGACCCAGGACAAAGTTAAATTATAGGAAAGCAATATACTTATTTTAATTTTAAATAATGTATGTATTATTTAATACATTGACAGACATTGTGAAAAAAAGTATGGAATATCAAATATCAAGTATCGACCCATCTCTATTTGTTGAGATATACAATTTTAGAAATGTAGAAGAAATTCATAACGACTTAAGAAATATTGAATACTGAATGAAAGCATTCGTACACACACACACAAATCGAAACATAAAAGTGTCCGATTTCAGCCTCTCATCCCATCCAATATTTGTTTGTTTTCGCACTCACTTTGCGTTTTGTTGAAGCAGGTTAAGCAAAAATCTAAACAATATTTTTCTTTCTCTGAATATAAAATACTGCGACAAAAAGATTCTTGAGTATTCAAAAGAAAAATACTTTTCTTTTGCTGGGGAAAAGCCAACTGAAAACAAAAAATCAATTGGTGATAAATTTTACTGTCCTTTAGTTCTCCGGCTTCTTCTGCATTGGAAAGGGAACTCCTCGTCTCAAGTTTCAGGGGTAGAGGTGGAATTTTTTCTTCATTGTTACAGTCCCCTCCCCATATATATATATATATATATATATATAAAACTAGTACAAAGGAATACATTCGAATTCGAATTAATACCCATCGTCACTTCTGTACTATCAACAAACCGGATACCCTAGTTTCCTTGCACACCGAGTCCCACAATACCATTTTTTTTATCTTCTTTCTTGGTTGCCATAATCCACATTTTACCCCCTACGACCAGCACCTCAACACGCCGTCTTTGGGAGAATGCCTTTATTCACGGTTTGAGCGCGAAAATAAAACCTGGCCTTAACCTTCAATAACTCTAAGCTCCCTTTTTCCTCTGCATTTTCAACACATATCCATCCATGATCCCACCTTGTACTTGCACGCTATACGGTTATTAATTCAAGTTCCGGATATCTACGCCCTACAGCAGTCAGTTGTTCTCCAGTTTTGATGTTTTGTCCGCTACGTGTCGCTACTGTCTCTTCGAGCTTGTACTTTGTGAACACGTGAACTTCGCTCTCTTCCTGTCTACTTGAAAAAGTGTGAATACACGAAATATAGTGACTTTTTTATGTGTACATGTGAATATGTGTGATCTAATGCGTTAGTAAGTTGTAATTCTTTTTTTCTTCTTCATTTGTCTTAAATATACCTTAAATTGCCTTCCCGGCTTTCCTTTGTACTAGTTTTATTTATATATATATATATATATAGATAGATAGATGAGATGGTAAACAAGGTACAAAAAGGTACTTACATAGTGAAATCTGGAAACAGGAGCACACGAACTTCACAAATACTAATAAAAATGAGTACGTTTAACAATTGCGTTTTCAACTGGCAGGAAGGAAAATGGACAGAGCGGACAGGTGCGGGACTGGTGTTACGGAAACGCCATATTGCCAATAATATATATACACAGATACTCACATACCGTTATAAAATAAGAAGATGCATAATTTGTACTATCGGTCAAAGTGTGCGTGAAAAAGAGGGGGCAAACGGACCCATGACGGATACAATGAAGATTTTGTGAAGTTTAAAACACCGAAACAATCACTAGCGCATCCTTTAACAACGCCATATAATAATTCTTGGTTTCCTAATATTTTCGGTGTGTGTCATTGACAGAGCGAGAGAGCAATTTGCCTGAGTGTGCCTACTGACTGGCTCTGATAAGCACATTTCTCAAAAGAGAAGCAGTCAGAATTGACAGAGAAAACACAGACTTGTTTCCAATGGAAGGGAAATCCTCATGTTCCTTAACAAAAAAGCATACAGCAGCGTTCCGCAAAATGTGGTCCGCGCCTGTCTTTGTGGTCCTCTGAGTCTAGACTAGATTGAGCTTTAGAACTCCAGTTCATAACAATTGCATATCACAAAGAATCATGTAGTCTTTTGTTGGAGAATTATGCGCGGTCATTTGTGTGACGATAAGCGCGTCCTTACTTTTTTTTCACTGTTCGTCTTCACAGGTCTTTTGCGAGTGAAGTATAAAAGGTAGATAAAAATCTTCGGTAAACGTTATTTTGTATGGGCCATTTTAATCATTTTGATTCCATGAGTGCAACGCTTATTGAAATCCACAAATATCCATGCCTCAGGTGGGGTTCGAACCCGAGACCTTGGAAACGCTGGCCTAATGCCTCAGCTCACACCTTGGTCAGCATATGAAAGGTAGAGATTATACAAATTCTATTATGAAAAATGAATGGCTTATACGAGTAGATCTACAAAATAGCCCTGAGTTATTAAACAGAAACCAACACCTAATTTCTTTCAGCGATAAAATCCTAATAAGAAAGCTAATATTATTTGAAAAAATATTAGTGTGCAGGTATTAATAAAGACTCGAAACAAAAAATTGTCTTCGAAGAGAGCTAGATTAGGGTAATCCGTAGAATCTTCTAACTAATAAAATTGGTACGCACTTGAAAACAGTTTGCAGAACGCTGGCATACAGTATTTAAGATCAAGTTATACAAAATTATTGCAAGTATTTGAGATAGAAGATAATACATATATAAACATTAAACGATAGTAAACATTATATTTGTGTATTACTTTTGATTACATATGTATCATTTGTATTGCCTCAAATAGCACAGGATATCTATCCCAGGGATATTCTTTTTAGAATATTAAGAGGATATTGTGGGTTGGAGAATTAGGAATATTCTGAAAATATCTCCAGGAATATTCTTAGGACATACGCTCATACCGAACATTCATGTATTCATAGAATATTTTATGAATAGAAGAATACGTAGAATATGTTTGAGATATTCGTAGCATATTCCTAGAATATACCTATACTGTGTGGGGTAGAACAATGTTGAAGAAAGTACCTACAAAGTACCGAAGGTATAAAATAAATATCAGTATCGAGTATCGAGAAATTCTGGTATCGACCTACCTCTAATTTATATACTACTTAATTACTTTTACTTAAATATGTACCATTTATATTATAGAACAATATTGAAAGTATCGAATATCGAAGGTCAGAAATAAGTATCGGTATAGAGAAATTCTGGTATCGACCCATCCCTTATTAATACATATTGCTTTCCCATCACTTAACTATATTACTTTATTAAACAACATCCGTCTAGTAAAAAACTTTAGTGTCAGTGCCTATGCATACGTTAACTTTATTTTCGGAAAATCTACAATATAACTAACTCATCAGAGAACGTAATACACCAGAGAATTTAAGCTTTTGTTAGGAACACGAAAATAAGCCATAAATAACCGACCACCATTTTAAAGACAGGAAAAGGTATCTTTGACCCACCCACCAGACGCTAGATCATTTCTTATTTTATTGTAGGAGCAACAGTGCCAAACGGAACAATGATATATATATATATATATATATATATATATATATATATATATATATAGTTAAATGTGAAAGTCTGAGTGGGAGAGAGAAGGGGGAAAATAAAGCAAGGAAAGAGACTCTAGTCTTTTTGTTCTAGCTATGTGCGTCTTTAAGTTTCCTTTTTCTTCGTGCTATGTCGGGAATATCTATGTTTCATGTCAGGAGGTACATTTAATTCTTTCAAAACAGGTTCTAAAAAAAAAGAACCATTATACACAAAAGACGGAAGTGTGTTCTTTTTGTAGGTAAAATAGCCTTTGGATGCCCCACACAGAAGCTCTAAAAGCATACCGTATGAAGCAACCATTATATGAAACTTGTTTAGTATTGTTTTGAAAGGTTGAACTGAAAAAGAAAACTACAAAACAGTAAGTTATTTAAAATGAACAAGGAAACAGCTGCTGTCACTTCTAATCTGAAACGTGAGATGGAGGCCTAATAATATAGCTGCCAAAGTTCTGAAAAATCGACAAGTGAAATTTATGAAATTCAGTACGGAGCATATTAATCATTTGTGTTCAATCACAATCTCCCATTGATTGAATTGTCATTAATGTCCTAAACGAGCTGGGGAGATTCCAAGGGCGGGACGTACAGTTTTTAGTAAAGTGGGCTCCGAACTACTCCACTCAATAGACCTCGGTGGAAATTGAACCCGTAACCACACGCACAGAAAAAAAATCGCGCTAACCTCTCGGCCATTCCGAGGTTACAATATCCTATTTCCCAACACATAACACATAGAAACTTTCTCCCTTTAAGTAATTTTCTTTTGAAAACTTAAGAAGCTTTGTGCGAAGCATCAGTAGCTCACGTGGTAGAGCTCTAGTTCGAGATAGGTCTGGATTCTATGCCAGCTGGCGACTATCCTGACTGAAGTTTTCCAGAGTATTTCCTGATTCACACCAGGCAAATACCGATAACCTTGAAGTTCGGCCCTGACCAACTCCTTCACGCATCGTTTCCCCTATCCTATCCCGGCCTGAGCCATAGATGCCTAAAGGCCATAAATGAAATTTAAATTGAAGAAGCTTTGACTAGATGTAAATTATAACGTTCTAGCATGGGATCATTTTCAAATAAAGACATCAATGCTAAAAATCGTATCAAAGTATCAGAATGTATGGAATTCATTAGTTGAGGTATCGAAAGTATCGAGAACCCATCTAAGGTTTTTGAGCATGTCTAGTGGAAAGAGCATTCGTGAATAAATGTGCGAATTACAGCAACATTTTTGAAAGTGAAATTGTGTGTTTAAGGGGTGATGTTTGGAATTATACTCATGATGTCTACTAATTTTATGAGTTGGTATTTCCTAAGTTTTCCAGGGTTTCAATAATATTTTTTTTCCAAGTTCCCTGAGTTTTTAGTATAGTGGAACATGTAAATACTACGCAATGACTTTTTTTTAAATCCCACCACCACCCAGTTTGTACATTATTGGTATTTCACAAGTGAAGAAAGATAATTTCTTTAAAATAGAGTATTTTAACACATTGAAAAAATCCGATCAGCAGTGGGAATCGAACCCACGACCTCCGCCTTGCCGACTGTGAACAGATTCCCCTTATAAATTTCCGAATTTACCTCATAAATTATAGATTTCCCAGAGTATTAACTCAGTTTTTCACATTTAAAGAATTCCCTGAGTACTCCAGGTTTTCAAGGGTGGTAGACACCCTGTATACTGTTTACGTTCCCAACGGATTTCATTGATGAAGGGGGTGTCCAAGACTTACATAAGTTTTTCTTATCGGTGTTTAACTTCAAGGACTTCTTCATAATTCAAAATAGGTTGGAAACATAGGAAACTTACGTAACCTGGACCTCCTTTATCGATGAAATACTTGGGGTACGTAAACAATAATATTTATTACATCACCCCTTCATTTAGGACACCTCTATTAATAGATTAATTAAACAAACAATTTCGCTTTCAAAAATCTTATTACAATTCGTACTTTTATTCACGAAAATATACATAGTCTGTACTTTCATGCACTGTCCACTAGACATATCCAAAAACTCATTTAGTAACATACATACCATATAGTTTTCTCGGATGTGCTGCCAACATTTACTAATTCGTTGAACACAAAATTCCTGTGGCTACAAGTGACGGAGGGGAAAATATGTATACCAGGTGTGGAAATATGGAAAAGGAATTTGTGCATAGACGGCGTTAGCTGCTCTCACTGTGGTTACCGTAAAACTGCGTCCTTGGCGCCACTTGCTTGTTTTGACTGCTGATAACGATTTCCAACTCACAACCAGACAAGTTTCATGTCATAGCGTAGTGTTTCATAGCGTTGAATATGGCGCAATGTGTACACAAACTACGATTTGCGGACAGAATTGATTTTTTGTTACAATTTGAAGAAAACTGCTGCAGAATCGCATCGCATGTTTGTTGAAGCTTACGGTGATCATGCTCTTGGTAAGTCATAGTGCTATGCGTGGTTTAAATAATTTAAAAGTGGCGATTTTGACGTGAGAAACGAAGAAAGTGGAAGACCACCGAAAAAGTTTGCAGACAGCGAATTGCAAGCTTTATTGGATGAGAATGATGCTCAAACGCAACAACAACTCGCGGATCAAGTAAATGTGACACGAGAAGCAGTTTCCATACATTAAAAGCCATGGGCAAGATTCAGAAGGTGGGAAAATGGGTTCCACACGCATTGACTGAACGACAGCAGGAAAACCGAAAAACCACTTGCGAAATTCTGCTCGCTAGGTACAAAAGGAAATCATTTCTCCATCGAATTGTGACTGGTGACGAAAAGTGGATCTATTTCGAGAATCCTAAGCGTAACAGATCATGGGTAACTCCAGAACCGGCGACATCGACTGCAAGACCAAATCGCTATGGACGGAAGACAATGTTTTGTGTTTGGTGGGATCAGAAGAGAGTGATCTATTATGAACTGCTTAGACCTGGCGAAACCGTTAATACCCAACGTTACCGACAACAGATGATCGATTTGCATCAAGCTTCGCGTGAAAAACGACCAGAATATGACCAAAGACAACATAAAGTGATTGTGCTCCACGATAATGCACCCTCCCACACAGCAAAACCGGTCAAGGAAACGATTGCGACATTTGGCTGGGAAATCCTTCCGCATGCAGCTTACTCACCAGACTTGGCGCCTTCCGATTTTCACTTATTTGCATCCATGGGACACGCACTTGCTGACCAGCGCTTCAAATCTTACGAAAATGGCTTGATGACTGGTTTGCAGCACAAGAGGCATAGTTTTTTTTGGTCTGGCATCCACACACTGCCGGAACGATGGCACAAATGTATCGCTAGCGATGGCCAATACTTCGAATAAAATAGTTCTTAGCATTGATATCCATTCATTGTGTATTTTCTGTACATTTATTCCGATTTCATATTTACGCACCTGGTATACTGTACGTATTAGCACAACTTACATTACTTTCTACATTTACATATTTTTACTTGTACATACACACGTAAACAGCATAACTTACAATGAAAAACACACCTTAAATATTCAATTGATTATTGCCAAAGCCTGTCAAAGTACCAACGATAACGAAAAGATTCGTTGATTTGACAGCAATTACCCAAGGGTAAGTTTGACTTGTCGAGTTCAGTTGTAGAATGTCGTAAACCACATATCTTTACCTAAAATGAGTTACATCAAATACAATCACGTTAAAGACTTTACGAATACCCTATAAATGTCACGGAAACCTAAAAATCGTAAATATGTTGACTATGCTTTCAAAAATTAAACATACACTTCTATTTTCGTTCTTGAGATTGAAAAAAAATCAATCTGCAAGAATTAGTATATGTCACCTAAAAAACTCAGACTTTTAGTAGTCAATTCACAGACTAAACGGTTGGAGGTAGTAAAACGAAATTTGGTATGAAAGTGAATGAAATTTGGTATCACTAGTAGATTAAGCAAATATTACAAAATTTTGAAAAAGTTGTCACCTTGGATCCAAAATGGCAGCCAAACCCATTGTTGTATAGAATACAGAGCCTAAACGGCTGGAGATAGAAAAACGAAATTTGTAACTGAGGTACATCATCACTAGTAGGCTACGAAAATATTATAAAATGTCTCCAAAGACGGCATCTTGGATTCAAAATGGCGAACCTTAAAAATTCATTACACAGTTTCAGCCTACTACGAGTTATCCCATTTACTTTCAATCGAAAAGTACGCCTTTTCCCGCTGACGGTTTTTTAATTGGTCAAGGTAAGTTCAGGTTTGCAAGTTTAGTCAAAACTTTTACGATTGAGAGGTGTCTTGTATTTACTACAAGTAAGTGAAGTAACCTAATCTCATCACGCACGGATTATACTGGGTGGCTCACAAGTTACACTACCTATAGATTGTTAAAGATTGACTGAATTATTGACGTAATAACAAGTTTGTAAGTACAGTACAACATTACAAATGGGATAGTGTACAATGTACCAAGTGTTCTTTCTCCGTTCTCTCTCAAACAAATGTGACATCGCTTTGAAACCGAGTGATACATTTTTTTTCCCCCTCATTTTATGATTCTGCGGTAACTCTATTTTTCAACTCGTTAACATCTTTTGGTTTTGTTTTATAAACAATGCCCTTTACCATTCCCTAAACTGCAAAGTCGCACAGTATTCAGTGGGGTGATTTTGGAAGCTACTAAACACTGCCCCTTCTCCCAACTCTTGAGTGAAATGTTTCATCAGGAAATTCCCGGACAACTTTTCATCCAGATTATTCTGTTGAAATTACCCAGATATCTTAGCTCAGATACAATTTTCTCTTTCAACATTGCAAGTTTTTTTTTTTTTTTTTTTTCACAAAAAATAATAAAAATTTTTCTTAATATCATTGAAAAAATGTATGTGTATAATTTAGTAAGGTTACCTGTGGGCCACCCGGTATAAACAGAAAATTTTTTTGTTGCAGAAGTGAATGCAGAAGATTTTAAATACTCTGGAACATTGAAATGATATACAGAGGATACGATTTATAGAAATAATCTTCAGATCAAATTCTACATTTGAACTCAAGACGCCTTTGGGTTTTCCACCAAATAACCTCTATTACACAAACAAATATACCCTTGAGTCTCCTGACCATTTTGAATACTTCATTAAGGAAGAAACAAATATTCGACAAAAAGCATGTCGAAAGTAGAAACAAAGGAGATTATCTCTGGTAACTGTACAAGCATGCACGGTACACTAAACTGGAGTACACTCCATAATTAACGAAGACTAACCTCTAGTGCTGCTTTAACAATTGGAATGCATTTTATTAATTTTTATTTACAGCAAATAAATATTGTAATGGAATTTAAGAAAAACAATGGTACTACTAATAAACTACTCGCTTACCTTTGATTTATTTTGCTTTATACCTTCCACTATAGCATCAAATTGCTTCATAAATTGCTCTCGACTTGCAGGTAAGGCCATTGCTCTAAAAAAAAAAAAAAAAAAAAAAAAATCCTTTAGGGGAAATCCTTTTTAATTTTTAAGCCCAAACTAACTTAAAAATTTTCATTTGACTTAGTTGCACTTAAAATATCTTCCTACAAGTACAACGCCATGTACAAAGAATAGTATCCAGATTTCCACAGCTTAATACTTATTCACATGTACCTGGACTAAGGAGACTGTATCTTCCCTTCTGTCACCTAAGTGGTTCTTTACACTTGCGTCCGGTACAATAATAACGTTCAAACATATATGAAATAAAGAAGAAATTTAAATGCAATCGGGGAAGTCTTCGAAGTCCAACACTGAAGAAAACACGAAATAGAGGACGATGTCTTACTTCAGTAATATAGGCCCAATATCGGAATTATATACGTATCCAGAAGTAAACTACACTGAACTAACAAAATATTCAGGCAAGTGAACATAATTGAAATAATGATGCATCTTCTAAAAAAAACATCTTTGATAAATTTTAGTAAACTATGCATTTAAAGCAAATAATGGCTTCGACTCATTCTGAATATATTACTAACTTAGCTGTAACCATTGCTAGCAAGTTATATTGCATGTTTAAAGTAAACCAAATGTCGACCATGTCACTTTCAAAAACCAAAATCAGCTGCCAAAATTCTGTTCAGAATCAGTATAAAAAACATTCAACATAGGGGCGAGGGTGTTCAACAATGCTTCAGTACACTTCACATTCGTACTATTGGCTCCATAAATCACCTAATCATGGACTCTTACACCAGAAAGAAGCTCGTCTACATCGTATTAGTTTTGTGGAAATGAAATGAAGCTTTATTTCCGTACTATTAATATTACTATATGGGTTTGCAACATCAAGGGCAGGTACGAGTATTTCAACTACAACTTGCAAAAGAAACTGGAAGTTATAACCAGTAATGTGGGAAATTTACTATCACTAACGTCCATAAATTCTTATATTTGAATTGATTTATATACAAAATTTGCATTGATAGGTAAAATTTGGAGAGAGAGAAAAGGAACTGCACTTATGTAGTATCTTGACGAAGATCACGTGAACAATTACACACTGGACACTATAAAGTCACTTATAATTTTCGGCTACATCCGTCTTCAGTTGTAGATAAGAAAGAAGTTCAGTGAACACACGTGCACAATTTAAATAAATAGAAAAACAAGATGGCGGACGTCTAGATCAGAAACAACTGACGACGTTCTGCGCGTGCGGAAGTACTGATGGGAATCTGCGCGTGCGGAAGTACTGATGGGAAACGGGTTTTGGTCCAAAATTAAGCTGGGTACAATAAATAATAAAAACTGGGACTCAGTAAGGGAAGCTTAGTCAGGAAAGTGGAATACAGTACAAAAATAGCAGTCGGAGAAGGTGGGGTACAGTATAGCAAACGCACCTCGAAAAAAGTGGGATTTACTATAGAAAGCGCAACCCGAAAAAAGGGGAATATAGTATAGTAGGAAACGCAATGAAAAGGGAGTAGGCTGTCGAGTCAATCACAAACAGTGGGAGTCAGTATGGAAAACGAAAAAAAAAAAGTGAATGGGCAGGGATGATGGGGAAGTGTGGGTGTAGACATGGAGAGAAGAAAGAAAAAAGTTAGTGCAGGTTTAGTCCAGGTTTCAGTTTAGCATTCAAGCCCTGAATGAAAGCTCCTCCCCAGAGACGACGAGTGGATGTATTTGTGGTGGGGAATAGGGTATGGATATAGATATACGGAAATTGTCACCGAAGTCAGTGTTGTGTAGTTGCGCGCGTGTGTGTGTAGATACTGGTGAAACGGGTCTGTTAATGACGAAAAGTGGCGATGATTATTGACACGAAGATTCACAGGATCACCTGTTTCCCCCACACAGAATGCCGGGCAGAGTGTGCAGGTTAGAATATACAGGGCGATTCAAGACCTCTGGTACAAACTTTGGGATGTGAATCCTCATATCAAAACAAGAAAAAAAGTTCCTATGAACAGGCGCCCTGGCATGTGTAGTTTTGTAGCTAGAGGTCCCCGAAGACGTCCAAAACTGTATTTGAATGCGATTTATTTCGAACACTAATAGCTGTGGATCTGGCGGCCCATCGTTTCGTTACAATAAATAATAAAAAAAAAAGTTCAGAAAATGCACAAGTCAGAAGTGATGGGAAAATGGGTTTGGGATTCCGCAAGAATTGGACAGCGAAATTGGGTCGAACATAGCATGTAGAGAGGATGACTTAATACCAGAGAACAACACCACGTTGGTTACAAGTCGATACCTCACGCAGATGTAAGATAGGGTAGGATAGGGTGGTTGCATAATGGCACAACATATTTCAAGGCGATTCATTTCGAACACTAATAGCTGTAGTGCTGGCGGCCCATCGTTTCGTCAAAGAAATCCGACTTATTCCTTCAGAAAATGGACATGTCAGACGTGATGGAAAATGCGTGAGGAATTCCGATCATATCCCAGAATATTCTACCGCAAACCTTCAAATCCCACCAAAATTGGACGCATTCCGCCCCCCCCCCCCTTCTCCAAAACCGGGCAAGTGCAATAGGCCCCGCTGAAGAACAT
>JAGDQP010001587.1:0-10532 GCA_022664845.1 Lepisma saccharinum
TAAAATTGTGGTATTCATTTCACTCGGATCTCATCATTATTAAGCAAAGATATTAAGTTATAATACGGAAATTAGCAATTGACGATGTGGTGAAAGGCTGGTTTTGATTCCAACAAAGATATGATATGGCTGAATCTAACAGTACATTCTATCTATTTTACAGTACTAGAGATACTATTGATATCTATCTAGATAGATACAGGTAAAATCCCGTTATAACGAGCAATGCTATTAACATCTATTAGTCCAGGAATGCATGAACAGTACATATTACCAGGAATGCAATAACTGTAAAAAAAACCGCAAAAACATGTGTTCTTTATGTGAATTCATGTTAACTGAAAAATTGTAAGGAAATCAATTTTTGTGTTATAACTATGTTTAAATATCCTAGATTTGAAAATACTGCCAAGTTGAATGAGAGTCGTTAGTCTTCAGAGATTAGATGGATCAGTACTACAACATAATAACAATGTAATCCATTGACGAGAAACAGGAAAAGCATCCAAATTTCCACACCTAATACCTTGAAGTAATCTAGGTTAGATTTGATTTTACTTATATTCAGTTAACTACAATAACTAAAGTAATGCCTTGTACAGTACGCAGCCAATAATTGTTTGTGTAGTAAACATAGTATTGATTTTAATAAAAACCAAGAGATCATCTGGGAAGAATAGGTAGCTATAAGGCATTTTTGGGATGCTTTTTCAAATCTAGCTCCAAAGGGCTGCTTTGTGTATGTCTGAATTCTATTTTAACTGCTGCTGCTCTAAGTGACGTCACTTTGATTGGATATGTTCATCTCGACATTGATTTCATTGGCTTTTGTTTAGAAACCCGCAAAGACAACAACAATTCGTCGGTTATGGACAACTTTATCCATGGTCTTGCACTTTGTAGTCTCAAACATCAGTGCTTGTGTCGTTACTCCTTCAAATAACATCACACCATGAAACGTCTTCATCGATATTCAGCACAAAGGGTCTTTAGTTCCATGGGATGGTAGAGCAGCCACTTCCAATGAGTTTTTTTATGTAATTTTTTTCTGCACTCTCCACTCAGGTTGTTCTTCCGCCCATCAAGTATGTCTTTTTCGGTGTTGGTCGTCATTTCAGTTGACTTGTGTTAAGTTTATCAACTACTCAGATCTCCACTCTCACATCATGTTTCTGAAACAGATATGCCTTCCGTAGTGTTGAACTCCATGGCTTCATCTCTTGCTATTCCTCTGTCTCTCCTATTTAAGAAATGGTTACTGAAGGTATTATCCGAGTCTATGGAGGATGGCAAATGCCATATTGCCATATCCATATACAAGTCGGGTGGTAAGAATTCAGTGTCTAATTATCGACCTACTTCTGTTCTTCCAACACTATCCATTCTTTGTGAAAGGATTATTAAGCATCGTCTCCTGATATTAACTCGTCCTTATGTTCATCAATCTCAATATGGATTCCTTCTTTATTGGTAAATCATGCTCAACTAATCTGGCCGTATTATAGACTCATGCAGTTGAACCCTTTGGTCGTAATTCTCAACTGGATGTTATTTTCTTCGATCATAAGAAAATCATTATTGCAAATATAATTGAGTTTTGACTCGAGAACTACAAAGTTTCCAAGTTCGTAATTAATGTTCATGTAAATTAGCCGTCTTGCTTGTTTTTTAATCTAAAAACTTTCAACACACTTTACCGTGGCCAACAATTCTTATTTATAACTTCCTTAATATAACAACACAAATGACAATCGTCACCAAGCCTACACAGTAAAATAGTATTTGTTCTCGTTCTTCCCAGAATCCGAACAACATATAGCAAATCAGTTTTTACTTTCATTCTTTCCAGAGTTCAAACTTCATGCGTCAGGTTACCATCGAATCAAGTTCGTCGATTTTTAAAAAAAAGGTGTAATCATGCCGGGACAGTTCATTACCACGATTACTAAATAGGTCCTAATGAAATAAACTTTATCAAAACCTTACATTAAGAATTAAGTACACTAAGTGTACCGAGCACCTACATTCTGTCGTACTTGCAATAGCTAGCACACGTTCGAGTCTTGATCAGACCAGTCATCTTGATAGCGGCCTCAGTCCCACCAGGCAAATGCCGAAATGATACTTGAACAAAGGCTACCTTTAACAGCAATTTTGCATAAAAATGTGCTTGTAAAGAGCCTACATTTCTAAGATGAACCTAAGACGCTAGTTGTCTTAACAATCCATCAATATAACTTGATTTCAGTGAAGTAAAATTGTTGTTTTTTTTCTTTGAAACTAAAATAAAGTAAAGCTTTGAAAAAACATCATAGAAAGAAACTAGAAACTATCATCTATATCGTCACATAATCTTTTTACTTTTGTAGAAACTGGTGAAAAGTTACAACACATCAACAACTAGTATTTTCCAAATAAATTTGACCATCTGGGAACATTGCTTCTTATTCCCATGGGTCCAATGTATCACACACACACCTTTGAAAAAAGAAAAATAGAAAAACAAAACAGAAATAAACATCCACATGGAAAATAAATGTACTAGGCAAGTTGATTCCCGAGAGGATTTCGGAGTGGATCAGCAAAAGTTGCAAACTTCACTTTATTGTTGGCTAAAGTAAAAACCGAAAACATGCTTTGCTTCTGAATAGGTAATTATAAAGTACTGCTTGAATTATATGGGTATGAGTGGTCATGGCATACTTTAATTCCTTAAAATGTTCAATAATGTTTACAATACCTGTTTGCTCTTCTAAGCACATTAAGGTCATCATCATCTGGGATACATCAAAGCCAGCAGGTCCTTCAAGGTAGGATCAACTCTATCCATCATCCCTAACTTCGCCTTCGCGTTTGTCTTAACGTACAGACAGATTCAAACTGACGATGAGAATTTTTCTAAGTTCTTCCAAAGGTATTCGGAATTACGGAATATCATTTTCCCGTGATATCGGAATATCGAAATTTTTGGAAAGTCAGAATTCCGGAATGGATGAATTTTAAGAACGTCAGAATTTCTGAAAAGTCGGAATTCCGGAATGGATGAGTTTAGGAATGTGGTATTGTCGGAATATAGGAATTTCAAAAGTGTCAGAGTTTTGGAATATTAGAATTTCGATAGTCCGCATAACAAAATGTTCGAGAATCACAAGAATTCCGAATTCTGGAATTCCGAACATGTACTTCAGTATACTCCTTGTGACTATACCCAGTCATCATGCGATGGAAATATTAACTAAGTTATTCACATGTTCTGCTTATCATTTAATATAGGTTAAATATTGCCAGATTCTTTGAACTTTGAACATACGTATATTCATCGCCTTTTCTATGAATTTGAATTTAAAGAGGACAAAAGAGGGAGTATTTAAATTTTGATTCAAACACTTTTCTTAACAGTCGAATTACAAATCTCATTGTATATTCTCTAAGATATTCTATGGAAACTCCTAAGTTATTAAATAAAGTTACCTTTGAATGAATATTTATTATCATGCCTTTCAACATAATAGTTTAAGCCAATACATTATACAACATGAAGTAAATAGTATTAATTCACAATTATTGTGTTCAAATGTCTGATCATCATTGAAAATTATCTTGCCAAACAACATTAAAAAAAATAGGGGAACATGGCAGAAACAGATAAAAGGACTGAAAAGTTGTGGAACAGCGCTGAAGATGGAAGCTAGTCGCTCTCCCGCAACAGAGAGCAGAAGCATGTAGCAAAATAGGTAATCAGAGGATTTTGACACACGTGGGGCAGGAAAGGACACATGACAAGTAATGGTACAAGATCGTATGGGACATCACAAACGGATATGTACACAATAGCAATTTATCTCTAGTAAGGTCTCCGTGAACTGCTAACACCGCTAAACACCTGTTCGGGATGGACTTGTGTCAACCCGAGATTAGGCTACCCTGGGCCATTACTCCAGAGGAGAGCAATTTTCAGCTATTGAGGGGTTGTTGGACGTCCCAGAAGTGTTCTTTAGAAATTAGGTCCGGCAAACACATGGAACACTCCACATGTTCGATACCTGCCTCCTGAAGCTCAGCATTCACCGGCTGAACTCGGTGAGGACGGGCATTTCAAGTCCATCCATGAAAATGAAAGAAGAGCCAACTGCAGTTGTCATAGGGACAACATAAGGTCTGAGGATCTCACTCTATACCGTACGGCTTTCAAGTTACCATGCCGAATGACATGCAGGTCAGTACGTAGCCCACTGGCAATGGCGGCGCATACTGTACATCCACTGCTACCATATTAGGATTTATCAAGCAGAAGTGGTTTCACGTTCCCGCCAGATCAATGCCCGTCCAGTTTTTGCCTCCAAATTGAAGAGTGGCTCATCGGAGGACCCTACCAAACTCTACTCGGCAGGTCCCTACTCGCGATGTACCTCGAACCAGTTTCTACGGACCCTAACATGTTGTGTACTTAATGGTAGTTTGAGTGGATAGTTTGAGGGAACACCCTGAGTCATGTTGCTATGAACAGTGCTCATTGGAGGGCTTTCGCCTTTTGTAGCATATTCCGACGTCCCGCTAGCAGTGAGAACTGGTCATCCCGTCCTGCTGTGGCTCGTAGACGGCCCTGTAAATCTTGCTGTTACGGCATTCTTCGTATTCAACACTTCCCTACACTGACACACAAGCACTGTCTATCTTTTGTGGGCATACTACTAGGCTTCTTATTCGGCGCTGTGGTTTTGCGACTTTTCACGTTTTATGACGCATTACTCTGATGTCATCCATGGCTCAACTATACCTATGATACAGCGTGGATCTGCTGTGCCTGCTACGGGAGAGCTACTAGCTTGAATTTGCAGTACTGTTTCGCTAGTTTTGATTGTCCTTTTTCCTGATTCTGCCTTGCTTCTCTAATTTTATTTACTACTGTAGATATGAATTGAATTTATGTATCGTCTTTACATATGAATGGCTCAGATGCGATAGGGTAGTGGTAAGCAGTCAGACCCTAATTTGAAGGTACCATTCCATGTGACTGAGAATAAACGCTGGGGATATCTCCGTCAGAATAGTCAGCCGCTGGGATCGAACCCAGGATCTACTGAATACGAAGCGAAAACTCTAGCAACTGAGCTGCGTCCATTTGATTCAAACTTATGAATAAAATTTAAAGGAATACGTTTACCTAGCAATCGTGGTCCAGGCGGTACGGTCGCGGACTTCGAGTGGGTAGCACGCGGATTCGAACCCCTTAGCGAACCATCCTGAATTAGGTTTACCATGGTTTCCATCAGTTTCATCCGGTAAATGCCGGGATGGTACCTTAGGTTAGGCTCTGATCTATACTTTCCCTATTCTATCGTAGGCTGAGCCAAAGATACCTAAATGCCATAAATAAATTTAAATAAAGGGAATATCGAGTAGGAAAATATAATTCACACATAAAACTATGTATAACTACATGGAAACATAAAGTCAGATGGCGCTGTTTTGTAATCATTTTATTCTCTTTTACATCACAGATTCAAGATGTTAAAATGAATCGCAATGTAATTAAATTGCAATATAACTAATTACATTGCGACCAGACGTCAATGGTTACATCCTTCTCCCGGACTGACAGAAGTGTGATGGTTGCAGTCATCGAGGGAAAACAGGAAATTATGTCTGCTTGTATCTAATAGCAATGGGTTAAATGCTAACCACGTCAGTCTGGTGCACTAATTGGAGTGTTTGGATTATAACTTCACTGGAAAGGGTTTAGGGTTTCATTTGCGGTTTGTTATTCTTTTTTTTTCATTACTTCTATTTTATTGTTCGAAGAACGCGTTCTGTTCAGTTAGGAGAAAGCTAGTTATTTCTTGTTCTTCTTCTGATTCATTTTTTCATTGTTTGGTTTCCTACTTTGAAAATAATAATTTAAAAAAAACTAAGGGGTTTTTAATTGTCCAGATTATCGTATGTTCAATGCATGAATTTATATGGGAATTAAATCTCTTGTTTTGTGTTTCTCAGTTAACTTTTAGCTGGTCCCCTAAAAATAGTTGATCCCTTTTAGGACCCTTTGATAGCAAAGCTACAGTAAAAGGGACCTTATAATCCCGCTCATGAACTCATGGTGTCCGTCCGTACATCCGTGTCCAGAAATTAAATCTCAAGAACTAGGAGGTATAAAGAGATTATTGAAGTGTCGGTGGAAAGGTCTTGGCTGGACTAGCTCAGAACAGCCGTAACAGTATTGATTGGTGCAGTAGTTCAGTGCTGTCAACCCATTTTTACTTCCATTCAGTTATACCTATCTGCACCAAACGTTATTCGACACAATAGAAAAGTACTATGTACTTTCCCGTACTTACGAACTTCAGTTGTCATTGTTACCAGACTGTTTTATAAAAATTGTGGCTAAAATGCTATCAAGAGACAGAAGCCTTGGCGATTATTGGTAGAATCACAGCTCTAAGGGTACAATTACACTATCGAGTTTGCTAATCAGTTTCCTCGACTGTATTTCCCCACTAGGCGTCGAGGAAATTTAGTCTCTCCAAAGGTTATCCAGTTTGGTTGACGAGCCTGCCCTTGAGCAACCTTGAGGGATTTTATGCTATTACACAGTGTCAAGGCTGTTGATCAGCTTCCTCACCCAAGCTTTCTCGACGAGTAAGCTCGCCAGTGTAAGGGCGCTATTACACTGTTGAGCTTGCTTAAAACTAAACTTTGCCTCTCTGTAAAAGAAGGCTAGCCTCTCAACAAAAGCAAATAGAGAGAGGTTTTAGATTTCAGGTCAGCAACTATGATTTATCAGTAAGTCTCTTAATGGTTTTACTTCACTATATGCACACAGTCTCTAAAAAAAACTCTAGAGCTTAAACAGAAGTTGGTAGTAAGAAATTAACTTACCATTTCAGTTCAACGACTACGATTTACTCGAACGGTTTCAATTTTGTGATACCACAACCTTACTCCAAAGCATTTTTATATTATATGCACTTTTGTATAATTCAGTTAAAACCTACTCAAATATTTAGTTTAAAATTCCAATAGCTATTTACATCCTAAACGAGCTGGTGAGCTTCTAAGGCGGGGCCTACAATTTTTAGTAAAGAAAAATTCCGCTCAATGAACTGCGGAGCGGGACTTGAACTTGTGACCAAGAGGACAGAAAGCGAGTGCGCTAATCCTTCGGCCATCTCGGGATCAGAGCTGACACCGGTCAATCGGGTCAAGTTTCAGATTGGGTCAGCGAGTCTATGCTTGGGACCCGGTGACCCGGAGGGAAAGGCAGGGTTCTCAATTATTTCCTTATGTTTGAACAGTATCTCTTTTAGGGGTGACCGAACCGGAGGTGTTATGTCCAGAGCACGATAAATACGACGCCAAAAATTCCAAATTTAATATGGATCTCGGATCGGGTCACCGAATCAATTGCGCTATTCGTATCAAGTGTCGCCGGATCAGAAAAATGACCTGGTATGATATTTCGACATTCAATGTGAGCCTTAAGAAAAGTCTAGTATTTCAACCCGAAAACATTCAACAAAAACTTGGCAGACTTGTAGGTGCCCTAGGACATCCACTGGACGTACGTATCATGTCCATATCGATGCAGATTGTAGGTACGCAGGTGTGTCCATTGTACGTTCTCGGACATCCATTGGACTACATATTCACGTCCACTGGATGTCTGTGTGCTGTCTGAGGTGCTACGTATAAAATTTCTGCATTTAAAGTCATTCTGTTATGAAAATATTGTCTGTATCACTATATTTCATGTCTGAATTGATGAAGTGCTTAACTGACGTGCTTTTTCTCGACGAATGCCCCCGTAGTGTAGTGGTTAAAGCAACGAAAGTTTCAAGTTCGAATCCAGCCGCAGACAATGCAAAAAATTTCAACTTTACCAGAATACGAAAGAAGATAAGCTCTTCCGAAAACGTAGTAGAGATGTATCATGAAAATAATTGATGAAGTCCATCTAAAGATGTATACTAAGCTACGTATTTTTATCAGTAATGGATTATTATCAATAAATTGTTATTTAACATGAGCATGGGTACCAGAACAATTTGGAAGAATAACTGTACTCTGATTACGATGTCATTGTGTGACATCATCGTTTGTCCATTCATTTCCTCCAAAAACATAAATAAAGAAATATCATTACGGGTAATGGAATAAAGATAGGATGTAATCACGATCTTATGTTTCTAGTAGTACTCTAATAATATACGTAGTTCCGTTTTATTAAAACAGTAAAATTCTATCAGTATATAGAGCTTGATTTGAAAACTAGTAGAACTCTGAGAACAGGTTACTGAAATCATCATCAGGAAAAGAAAAAAATAAGGAAGTGAATACCCATCAGAAAAAGAAGTTGGAAATTGAACAGAAGTACTTTTTTTTATTATTAGTTCGGTCTATTGTAACATCCCACGTTTTCCAGGGTAGTTATCAGTCTTTGAAGATTATTCAGAAAGGACTCTAATCCCTCAGATTGCTTAATCACCTGCATCAGATGAGAGATAGTTGATTCATCATCAATCTTCTCTTTGCCTGTCTCCTCCCAACTCTAATGAGGGGTTTTTCTTTCCTTTGCTGGGTGACGTCAAAAAATCCTTTAATGAATTCTTACTCTGCAATTTCTGCTTTTAGTTTGTGTTCCATGATTATAAAGCATGTTTTCCTCTAATAGAATAGTATTTTTAAAAAACAGTTTTTCCACATAATACCAATTCTTTATATTTGCCTTTTTTTCCTTCCCTGTTATAAGCTCTCTGAATACATAATTGGCATAAAAAGATGTTGCTTATTATTATAAAGAGGAACTTCTATATGTGAGATCATTTGTGTAGGTAATAAATCATACATAGAAAAAATTAAAAAGGACCCGAAATGTAAGATTAAAGGTACCTGCAAGGAATATCAAATATGTAGGTTTGAAGCCTTTCATCTGTATTTTATAAACGCCTCACTGAAAATTAATCATACAATTAATTATTTAAAATAGAGCCACAAATTTAGATCTGATATCAATAAGATAATCACTGAAGAGAACCAGAGATAAACTTGGTCAATGGCAATACATGAACTCATACCATTAATCCATCTGTAATATAAAAGTTGAAATCATCAAAGAAACATTATTTTAAATTTAACTATACCAACATAAAGGAGAAAAAATGATGAATGATAATTATTTTTTGAGTCTCGGATAAGAGATATAAAGTTTCTTCTCTTGTTATATAAAATAAACATGTAAGCCTTTTCATCTTCATATATATTTAATAGTTGAAAACGGACACAAAGTCATTCCCGATATGTCCTTACATTATTATATCAGCGCTTATTTATGTGTTTGCATCCGCAATATCTGAGACTACAAGGATAAAACTCTTCACGATTATCATATGATTTGAGGTTGGTGAGATGAGTTCGCTGACACCATATTCATTTAAGTGGGTGCCAATCGATAAAATTATCTTGGAATATCATGCAACCCGCTTTTCTAATACTGATATTTGATTTCCAGGATAGACTAAGAATTTGAGTTTTATTTCAGGTCTTTCGGCAACTTTGGCTCAGGCCATATGGATGATGATGATGGAAGAATTGGTTGAATAAAGTAAGTGGGAGGAAACGGAAGAGCCCCGGGAAAATCCACTCACACGTGTTTGCCCATATGGCATGAGCTGGAATCGAAGTGAGGGCCTTAATTACTAGGGGTGAGCACTCTACTACTCAACCACCGCGACCCCTAGGAAAAGCTTAGAATTTAAATTATAGATGCTCTTAGTGCTTTAGATTCGGAACTACATGGTACTCCAATAATGGAAATATAGAAAAAACATATTTCTTTTGCATATTTGTAAATATTTAGTATTGCCATACGTATCTAGATATATAACATGAAATTAAATTTTAAGCAACACATAACACAGCAATTGATATCAATAACATGACGATTATAATACACAAGAGGAATAACTCAGATATTGGTATTTAGCGTTCAATGGAAAGTGTTTTCAGATCCGAAAATATCAATATTCGAATCAAGATTATTGTACATAATTACCAGTCTATGGAATAAGGAGCGCTGCAGTATACTTAGCCTAGGCGTGGTACAATGAAGGAGGTTATTATTTCTGGTTATTCGCAAGGGAACACGGAAGTGAAACTTAGATATCAACTCTCCAGTTCTAAGATTCCCGTTAAGTATCTTGTATAAGTACATCAAATCTACCGGCTTGCGACGAGAAGAGGGAACGTAGAGACCAAGAACGGATAATAACTCTGGTTTGCTTAAGCTACATACTGATGATATTCTTCTTTTGACTATAGCAAGAAAGAAGTTCAGAACAGAATCAATATGAGATAGATTAGAAATACTAGCCATGTTCCAAATTGGGGAGCAATATTCAATTTTAGGGGAGAACATACTCAATGAATGAAGGTCCTTAATTTCTGTAAATCTATAGAGAAAGAGAAGAGAAGAGAAGAGAAGAGAAGAGAAGAGAAGAGAAGAGAAGAGAAGAGAAGAGAAGAGAAGAGAAGAGAAG
>JAGDQP010001587.1:10542-22022 GCA_022664845.1 Lepisma saccharinum
AGAGAAGAGAAGAGAAGAGAAGAGAAGAGAAGAGAAGAGAAGAGAAGGGAAGGGAAGGGAAGGGAAGGGAAGGGAAGGGAAGGGAAGGGAAGGGAAGAAAAGGGAAAGTTGTTTCGTCTGAACTACAGACCACTGAAAAAGATGGTATTTTAGTAACTAGTGAAGAGTCTGTTTGAATTTGGAATTCAATTATGGCCTTCAGGCATTTAAGACTCAGGTCCGGACAGATGAGGGAGAAGGTGTTCGAAGGTAGTCAGAAAGGGCTTAGTTAGTAGGTACGATCCCAGCATTTGCCTGGTATGACTGAGGACAAAACCTCTAATGACCTCAATTAGGATGGGCGACCGCCGGGATCGTTCCCAGGATTGTCCGATTGCTCAGCTAACATTCTACCAACTGAGCCACGGCTGCTCGTTGTGAAGAGTCTGTCTTGTCCTTATCAGTATGTAAATTGACAATAGAACGCTGTTGCTTGTTCATTGTTCATAGTGTTTGTCATAGAGTTCGTTTCTGTAGAACAAAAACTGCTAGAATGGTCGGAGATATTACATAAATAACACTTCATTTCCTCTCTTGAAAGTAAAACTGTGTAGTGAGTTTATTCATGTGTTATAGGAACAGAGGTAGACACAGTCTCAGGTTTTGGAAAAATAATATACACTAAACGACGAAAAGATTTTATATGCGAAAGTGTACGGTGTTGTGTGTTTATCGCTATCTGCTTAATAGCACTAACGATTTCACCATATGGCACAAAAGCTATGACTAAAACAGTGGCAGGTTACCAGGCAGCAGATTCGATAAAATTACTTTGGTAGCAGACTGCACGTATTTCCGTAAAGGAACAAAAATATCATCATGAACTGTTAAATCATCTCTGTCTCAAAGACTGTTCAAAGAGATAACAATAGTTTGGTAAACACACACACTTCTTTCAGTGATGTGAGAGTCTTGAGCAACGTTGTCAGCGCTGAAAGCTCGAGCCATGACCATTAAATAGTCCTCTATACTCAGACCGGCTACAGCATCACAGAGAATAGATAAAGTTTTACAGTATTCTGGGTAACCTTCTATGCGGCTGTAGCAAATTAGTTGGCCGATGATCTTTGAGCAAGGAGATTTGGAGAAACGCGATGACTCGTGGATGCTTAAAGAATTATCGATTTATCATTTGTATTATTCCGCATCTTTATGGTTAACGATGCAAGGTAAATAACGAAGCAAAACTTCACAAAATAGCAATTACTTGGTATGTATAATAGTTGATCTTAGTAATATCATTATTATATGTCTGGTACATTCAGGGAACTATTGTACACTAACAAAAGAACTATCATGAAAATACCCAGAAAAATGAGCTTGATTTTAAGACGTATTCTGTAATTAATGGCAATAGATAGATAGAACAACATTTAAGCTTCAACCCTACCGTAACAATACAATTCTCCTCTTCTTCATTGTTTACAATAGTCAATGATTATAAGTTCTAAACTTTCGGCCATCTATTTGTGACAAATTTAAGATTATGTATTTGGTCTTCACCAGTATTTTGTTGGACGAGAAAAGGATAACGCTGTTTTGAAATATTGCTCTTATTTTCCGAGGAGAAAAGTGAAATTTTGCACTATGAGAGAGAATAGAGAAAATGAGAACGAGAAAAAAGGCATTCTGACGTGCTTTCCACTCCTGCCAGGTCATTTTTGTTCTAAATAATTCATCTGCATGACAGTCAAACAGAGGCTGACGAGCCCTCCAAAATAAGCCGTCGTCTCAACACTAATCTGACACGAACATGTTGAATGTCTAGTTGTGCCAGGCTGCCGTGTCCAATGAATTATTTATTAACGTTGAGATTGTGTGAAGTGGGAGTTATTTTGGACGTGAAAGTGCAGGAGGAGAGAGGCATGGACTCAGCCTCTTTCCCATTGCAAGGTTTATCCAAAGGGGAACTTTCTAGCTAGAGGTCGTTGTGTTCTGGTTAGGCGTTAAAAGCATTCTAGAAAACAAAGGTTTTATGTTTCACGCAAAGAATCATACATTTTTGACCACGTTCATTACACAAAGACAACACTTCGGTTCAGTCATCAAATATTAATTTCCGTTCATGGATTCTCATTAAGGTCTAACAAATACTTCGCTTAGTTTGTAATTTAATTACCTGTGGTTGTTTAAAAACGTTCAGAACATTTTGAATATATGAACACAAGGGATCGCTTTTACCATGCAAGATCAATTTTTTTTTAGCAACATCCTCCACTTCTTAATTACACTTGTTAAACTTCCTCTTCAGCGGAGTGATATGTTATTGTAAAAAAATGTCTTGTAATCCTCAATAAGTTTCATGCAACACTGTTGTCGCTTGGTAATCCAATTAAACATTTTTAATGGCGTTAAATAAGTTCTTCAGGTCGGTCGGGTAGTGGCTAGAATGACCACTTCGCTCATCACCACATTGATACAATGAACAAACTTTTCGTCTTTGATTTCTGGGCAGCCTAACTATCTGCCTCCCTCAGCATTTAACTATAACTGCTCTGTATTCATCTTACCTTTATCTTTGACACTAGCAAAATAAATTACTCTGTGCGGGGAAACAATCGTCTAATAGAACCCGAATGTTGTTTCTTGGACCTTACTTATTCTATGGCTTATGGAACTCGCAAGCTCATCACCACAGTAACAAACGATAGCTATAGGATTTTATTTTGGGCAAAATCAAACCAGTTTTCACCACAGACACCTACTTCTCGAAGATTCCTTCTAATATTGTCCTCCGAACGTCATCTCGGTTCTTCCAACGGTTTCTTTCCTTCCAGATACGAGCTACATGGTCTGCCTATCTTAGTTCTACCACGCCTATCCACGGTTCTTTTGTATAGCTTTCAAATCCTTCTTTTTTTTTCCTCCGTTGCGCAGGTCAAGAAGTTTGTCTTAATGACTTTCCCACGCATTGATAGTTTTAGTCGGATCCGCCTGAAGAAGATCTCCACGTTTATTTCTAATCATCCCTAACCTCGGTTGGTACTCTCAAAGAGTTATCCTCTTTGTATAGATATCGTATGTTATTTGTGTTGTCATGTCCTGAATCTTCTGCGACAGATATCCTCGCTTCTTGTTTCTGAACCTGCGTGTGACTTTGCGCTTCGCGTCCCTTTAAGTGGTTGGTATTTGCTTTACTTTTATTACATTATTGCCTTGTTTGTTTTCGTTCCTCAAGAAGCTTAATGCTTTCTTTATCAAAATGTTTCTTATTTTTTAACGGTAGGGTTATTTAAGTTGGTACTTTACTTTGTTTGTTCGGACAAGAAAATAGTTCTTTACAGTATAGCTGGTTGGATCGAGGCTAAAAATACGACATACTTAGTGTGATACGAAGTGTAAGCGTATTGTCATAGTAGACGCTTATGTCTGTTTCCTTGGCTCCAAAACCATTACTTTGTTTACTTGTTACCAGTTGTATTGGTATATTGAAAGCATGCAGAGTAAACTGTCAACAACACTTTAAACTTTCTTATTTATTCTGAAAGAATAAGATTGTTGCAAATCCATAAGCATAGAAGTTATAATTATTTATAGTCTGATGTATCATTTTTAATTTCCTGCATAATGACGGGTTCGTAATGTCATTGAACGTACTAGGATATTCTATACACAAAGAAAATCCGCATACTAAGTTGCCATGAGTTACCATCCACCCCATAGACATTCCTATTTGGAAAATAAGTTTCACTCGAGGTGGAATCTCGAGAAAGGGTTTAAAACACGAAATTTCGATTCAATGTAGTTTAGAATGGGAAACTAAAAATGTTGTTGTTGTTGTTGATGGAATTTGCCTTTTCATCCGTTGCAAATTCTCCCCTTGACAAATGTCAGTAATAGTGATTGACTGAACTTATTGCATATCAAGCAATGCAGCGCATCATTTTAAACCAAAAGTCATTTTTAGTCTTGTTTGGGAAGATTAAGCTTTCAGTTAAACGTTTTTAATCTATGTAATTTGTTGTTGCTGGAACTTTAAATGGTTCCTGAATTCATTCGGGGTTTGTCGGGGTTTGTCGGGGTTTGCAAGATGGCGGTTTACAAGAAGAAAGCTGCTGAAATCTCTTGTGTATTTTTACAACATTCCAAAGTGTTTTTCCTTCAAGAAAATTTTCTCAGTAGTGTTATTAAGTGCTTCAGTGTATCATACAATAGTTCTTCGATGCGAAATTCAAAATTGGCAGTGAGAAATGCATCTAAAAGTGACTGTGACTAGAGTTTTAAGAGCGAACTGACGACTATGGTGGACTGTAACCATAGCAACTTATAAATAACTGACCTTAAAATATCAATTATTAAGACTGATAGACTGTAAAACTGTATTATATTATAAATATTATTATAAAACAGTAAATTTTAAAACGAACGCGCAATGGATGGACATAATTAGCCAAGTCCGCGATATATTACAAAATACGAATACGAATGAATTCATTCGAATACATTTTTAAGTTTATTACCAAATGGGGACACATTGGTACAATGTTAGTATGGACGCAACAGTTTTTAGAAAAGGTAAATATTCTACTATTTCAAAGTTATGAAGTGCTTGAGATTTTCTTTGAAATTGTTAATTTACTGTGTGCTCCATCTGATGATAATGTTAACATTATATGGTACTCTATTGTTCAATTGATTTATATGCCAGATCTATTTCAATGTTTGTACATATACGAATTGATTGCAAAGTAGTGGATCAATGAGAACTCACGTGCTGTATCAGATAGAAGCAAGATCTATAGATGTTAATAATATTTTGATAGTGCTCAGATTTATATTTCTGAAACTCGTAGTACATAAAAATAAGATTGGACGACGAGGAAAACTATTTCGCAATCATTTCTAAAGTATTTGCAAAGATACTTTTTCAAACGAGTGAAAATAACATCGGTGATTGGTTGATTTTGATCATTGAGCGACTATTATCATCTGAAAGCAAAACACGACTAGTAGTTCAGTAAAGGAATGCAGGCTGACAGCATCTTTTGACACAAAAAGGATAGAGACTAGCCTTTTGGAAAGTAAAAGAAAAAAGTTTTCTTATTACAACAAGATTCAGAGCAGACTATTGTAGATTTTGTTTCTGAATGAAAAACACATGCATTCTGTACTTCTATGGATAAATTTATCTTAGATCAGTTGCTAACAGGGTTAAATAATATAGACTATCAACGCCAATTATTGATAATACCAAGATTAACTGTTAATTTGGCTATTATAACAGTATTAGCTATTAGTAGAATTTACGATGGTCGAAAAGGTATGGCGGAAACAAGCATGATCAAACATGCAACCAATACAATGATATTAATAGGATTCTACTGATTAATTCTAATACCAAGCTGAACAGAACATATGTATCTGCTATCTCATTGCTCGAATTGTGGGTTAAAATATAGATTTCCTGGTAGATGTCCTACTTGGAAGAGTTTCTGTCATAATTGTGGTAAAAAATCACACTGGGCTAGGTGTTGTTATGTACGAATAAAACGTAAGAATACCATGGACTTGAGAACTAATGCTGGTAGTAAGTTTGTAATTAAGCAGGTTCCACAATACAATAAAGGAGTAGATATTATGTTACGTCTGATTGATATTGAACACCAAGCTAATATCCTTACTGAAAATATTATTATGAGTAATGAACCCTACAGTGTGATACAACGGTATCTGGTCAACAAGATAATGATGAATTATTAAATACTAATCGACAATCATCTATAGACACAAATGTACCTACAGAAATCTTACAAACCTGTGATCAACAAATCCAAACATTGATGGTAAATTCAGTAAACATGAGTAGTCATACATCTTTTCAACAGCCTCAAGCGGTAGCTAGTCAAACTGAGATAATATATTAGAGTAACAACTAATTCAAAAATGTTACTATAAAAGAGTCAGTAGATGAAAATGAAGTTGTCAAAGAGTCAGTAAATGAAGAGCCAAGTGAGGAGATTTAACTTTGATAAGTTGGGAAAGAAAGCTAAACGAAAATTACAAAAGAATTCCACCAAAGACGCCACAGAAAGGGGTTATGAACACATATTAAATTTAGATTCAGAGCAGAGGCTAAAGTTCATGTATTGGTGGGAGGACATTGGTTGTACAGCAAAAGTATTCGATCTTTTAGCACAATGATCACCGACACAAGAACAAAGTCGAGATGTGGATAGACAGAAAAATATATACTCAGATAATCTTAAGACAATTTTGTTAGAAAAACCAGTAGTGGAAGTGAGTCAACAAGAAGAGTCAAAGGGGGAGATGGTAGACAAACCTCGAAATATTGATGATGTCCTTATTCAGCTTGGTTTTGAGAAACACATACACAAAGAAGATATGATCTCTGAAAAGGATATCTGGGGATGAATAGAGGGTTTATTTAAGAAGTTGGTAAGGATGTGAAAAGACTTGTACAAGCGTTTGGATAGCAATGAGAAAGTAAAACTTTGGAATCAGAGTTTTAGAAGTCAATTGAAATGTGTAATTAATGAATCAGATAGTTAGGTGACATTTCGAGTAAGACAGCTGTGTGTATTTTATCATCAGACTAGTGATGAAAATTGGAATTGTGTACCCTTGTGTTATGTTGTTTTGTATGTCATATACTATGTCTTTCTTTCGTTGTTTGGTTGTTTTCAGCATAGAGTGAAGATAATGCTGATAGATGTAAATCCAGTGGCGGATGTGAATATGTATATATGAATCAAATTGAGGATAAGTAACTATGATAGGTTTGGAACAGTTTGAAGTTTCTATTGTAAGTATGATTAGTATTTTTTTAGACGGAAAGTGGATTGACAAATGACAATAATAGTGATTGACTGAACTTACTGGATAACAAGCAATGCAGCGTATCATTTTAAACCAAAAGTCATTTTAGTCTTGTTTGGGAAGATTAAGTTTACAGCCAAACATTTTTAACCTATGTAATTTGTTGTTGTTGGAACTTTAAATGGTTCCTAAATTCATTAGAATAAATTTTTAATTTTATTGCCAATGTTAGTATGGACGCGACAGTTTATAGAAAAGGTAAATATTCTACTATATCAACGTTATGAAATGCTTGAAATATTCTTTGAAATTGTTAATTTGCTGTGTGCTCCATCTGATGATAATGTCAACATCATATGGTATTGTTCAATTGATGTCTATGCCAGATCGATTTCAATATTTGTACATGTACAAATTGATTGCAAAGTAATGAATCAATGAGAACTCATTGCTGTATCAGATAGAAGCGAGATCTATAGATGTTAATAATGTTTTGATAGTACTCAGATGTATATTTCTGAAACTCGTAGTACATAAAAATAAGACCCTTTTTATCTTCAACCGCACCATTAGACTTCCTAGTCTGGTTCTAAAATATAAAAGAATTTCCACTGATTTCTGGTAGAGCCGTAACCAAGTAACGTTCTAACCATTGGCTACTTAATAGTCATTGGCACAATCATTTTAGCTCCTGTTCTTGCATTTCTCAGCTCAGTGACGTGTCTTCCTTGGATACAAAAGGACGTGTACAAAGAGAGAAAAGGAGAGAAAGAGACAATCAGACAGACAGTGCGTAAATGAGGAGAACAAAGAGCTGCAAGTTTGATTTTCGGAATGTGTGCATAGTTTTGGCGAGACTATGGTCTCTGTGAATGTCACTTGTCACAAGAGATCAAGGCAGTTTGCCACTGGAACTGATTTCAATTAATTATTTCTTCTACTGCCATTGGAATCCAGAAATTCTCATTTGTTTCGGGTTTCTCTCGTCCTCAAGTTACAAAAGAGTATAAAGAACACTATAGCAGAACTTTGTGTGCGCCACCTGAATGTATTTGATCGAAACTGTAACTAATTCAATAAATCCTGCATCAAAAATGTATTTTCATTACATTAGACAGTGAAATATACGGTAGTAACGTTTAACATGCTCGAGCAACATGTTCATGAAATTTAACTAGATTCCGATTTAGTAACTAATTAGAAATGAAGAATAAAAACAGAGATAAATAAGAGAAGATAATAAAATAAGTAATTATAATGCATATTAATAATATCTATATCATCGCATATGGTCTTGTCTGGTCTTGTTATGTACCTCACTTCAAAACGAGACGAGACTGCCCCTTATGATATGGATATTTTTAATATCCATGGTGAATACTTCACTTTGACAATAACGCTGCTGAAAAGCGTTGATAATAACGTTCTGAAAGTATCCTGTGGGTCACTAGTAAAACTTGTTTCTTGTTTTCGTTCTTCTACCATTGCATTATAGATCACACAACATATTGTCTATACATCCATCCCTTAAACATTCTCGGAAATGCGGAACTTGGGAAAGTCGAAATTCCGGAACATTGGAATTTCTAAATCGGAATTCCATAATGTCAGAATTTTGCAATGCCGAAATTATGGAATGTAGGAATTTTGAGCAGTTAGAGTCACAAAATGTCGGAATTTTGGACAGTTAAAGTCACTAAATGTCGGCATTTTGGACAGTTAGAGTCACGGAATGTCGGAATATTGGACAGTTACAGTCGCGAAATATCGCTATTCCAGAAAGTTTCGGAGCGTTAAGGATTCTAAACTTTAAAATTGACTTGGAACTTTCAAACACTTCTGTTGCAGAACCTTTTACATCTGACTAACATCTGCTACGATCCTATTGTTACAGGTCAATAGGTAGAACGAAATCAAAAGCGCTGACCCAAAAGATTTGCTGGAAGGCAGATTTGCCCACATCGACTCTAGATCAAAACATACTATTCAATCAATTCTGGGTTACACACAACAAAGCTGTAATGAACTTAACTTGTGGCCTTCGGGCGTCTTTGGCGCTGGCTGAAATAGGGTACGGGAGAGAGATGAGGGAAGAAAATCGCCTAGGACTAGTTTGAATGTAGCATCCCGACATTTGTCTGATGTCACAGTGACAAAGCGCTGGAAGAATCTCAAACAGGATGAATTCGAACTCAGGACCTTGCAAATGCAGATTATATTAATTTCGTCACTTTTCACGCTATACAGTATATTAAAGCAGTTCAACGTAAAACAATGAATGAACCCTTCCGGACTTTAATAGGATTATTGTGAACTCGCACGCAAGAATATATTCCTGGAACGTTGAATTTATTTTTCATTTAACTGACACTAATGGGCGAGATCAGCAGCTATGCCTAACCCCGTCATATGCTATTCTTTAGGAATATAACAGATTACGCTATAGTTGCTTGCCTGGTTCATAAATGTAACTAAAAAATTAACGTTTCTCGAATGTATTTTTCCCTGAACGTACAAGGAATATAAAAATAGTAATCCTTAATCACTGATCCAGGAACTTTCAAAACTCACATTCAGACAAGCAATATCGTATACTATCCACACATTTTATACACATTATCACAATCCTTCAATACTAATAATTTTCAGGAAAAAAAAATGTTGAAAAAGTGAAAGAAGTATATTTTTACAGTGTACATGCAAAAAGTATTTACTTAACTGTTGTCTAGTTTAAGGCCATTAGTGAATTATACTGAGTTTTATAGGCATCTACAAACTTGGCTTTGTAGGCAGCTATAAACTGAGCAGTATAGGTAATCACTAACTGAGCTGTATAGGCATCGTCAAACTGAGCTGTATAAGCATCTACCGACTGAGCTGTATATATAGGGTTGCCAATCGTCCGGAATTTTCCCGGACTGTCAGGAATTGGCATGTCTTTGTCGGGGAAAAAAATCGGAACCTCTATCCGGACAATACAGTACGGCGCGGCGCCCGGGGCACATGTCTCTTTTACTTCCCCTTAGTTGCGGCCCTGGGTGTTGTCCGGAAATTTCATCTGAGGAAGTTGGTAACTTCAGCTGTATATGTATTTACGAACTGTGTTTATAGGCATCTACGAACTAATCTTCAAACTGAGTCGTATAAGCATCTACAAACTAGGCTGTATAGGCATCTACAAACTGAGCTTGAAAGGCAACTACTTACTGAGCTGTACAGGCAAATATGGACTGACCTGTATAGGCAATTACGAACTGAGCGTATATGCATCTAAAAGTGAGCTGTAAAGTGAGCATTTACAAAGTCAGCTGCGTAACCCCGGAGTAAATGAGATACAAGACTTCTCTTCCTGATAAGGAGACTAAGAAAGTAGGTCCTACCCTAGCTGAACTAAGATAGCGGGTCAAAACTGGGCCAATAAACCGATATCGATCATGGTCGGATGTTCTGAATTAATATCGATCGACATTTGGCGTGATACGATATTTCGAATTCAATGTTATTCCCGAAACTTAAGAAACGTGTATTTCAACCAGAAAACATGTAAAATAACCTTGATAGACTAAAATATAAAATTTGGAGAAATGTCACCGTATGAAGATGTAATTGCACGATGTCGATCGACATTGGCGATATCGTTCGCAAGAGCTTAGTGTATGTGTTCCCAAAAGTATATGTAATGGAAAAATAAGTAGCTGTTAAGATTAAAACTTCCTCACGCTTTCTCCTTAAAGTCATTTTGTAATAAAAATATTGTCCATATCAACACATTCTATGTCTGAGTTTACATAATCGACGTATCGTTCTCAATGGATGGCTACTTACTATAGCGGTTAAAACGACAAACTACAAATCTAAAGGTTCCAGGTTCGAATCCAGCTGCAGGTAAAGTGCGAACATTTTCAATTGTGCATTAAGGCGAGGAAATAAGACTCGTAATGGAATAAAGACCACAACATTGTAATTAACACAACGGTAAAAATATAAGTATAGTAATTCCGATTGTTAAAACAGTAAAAAATTGAGCTTTCAAATAGCGATGAATATCGATCTCCAGTAGTGATCGGCAAAATCGTTTGTCATTCGATATTGATTGATATCGAACAATAACATTGATCGAAATCCCAAATCATGCGTTATTAATATCGGCTGATATCAATGTGTTACTGGGATAGGTACTGTATTTAAATTCGTGTAGTAGAACTGATAAAAATAAAGTGTTAAATTTAAATCAAAATAACTGCGTGAGTCGCGTCTGAACCTCCGCCACCACATGTAAAGGTAAAAATATCTCGCTGGTGAATGTATTCCACTAGCTAAGAGCCATTGCATAGAAATAAATTACATAAATATTTACTTATTTAGAGAGGAGGAATCAGCGTCACTTGAGAAAGAAACATTGTTCATCCTAAAACGCTATATAACTTAGGAAATGTCTCTTCGTATCTATCGAGATGTACGACACAAGCTCTAGCGACGACTAAAGAGCTTCTACTGCAAAAGGAGGAGGTAAGAAGCAGCCGTTCCTGGAACTGTCGATAAGAGCTCTTTACATAGATATTCGTATATCCTGATCTGCAAATGGAAACGCAGAGATGAACAGGCAAACCTACGATTTTGGTTGAACTTGGCTTGATTTTCTTTTAAAGAAGAAATGCTTCACA
>JAGDQP010001587.1:22422-37490 GCA_022664845.1 Lepisma saccharinum
GTGTGTGTGTGTGTGTGTGTGTGTGTGTGTGTGTGTGTGTGTGTGTGTGTGTGTGTGGATTTCTAGCCAAGATAAAAAATGTAATTATAATGTTCAAGACAAAGACATATTGGTGCGCATTGTCTTATACACTACTTGTGACTAACGAAGGAAAAATAGGCATCGTGCAGCAGAATGTGTCTCAGCACATGATGATGCACAAAACGTAATTTGTAACAACTCAATAAGCATTTCATGTACGCCATGTATGTATGAAAACCAACCAATCAAAGCTCACTTGGCACAATTTTGCAAAGAAAGTTATGTTTTACTTACCTTACCCAGAAAGTGGTCGATCCAAAATGTTCACCGGCAGGAACAAATACGGAATGTGATCACCGTGGGTAATAATACACGCCTCACAATGACTCTGCAAGGTTTTAATAAGAGTTTCAATCAGCTCGTTGGTACCTGGGACATCATTTGTTTGAGTCCTTTGAAGATCTTGCAAGCTTCCTGAAGGGAAGACAAGGTCAACCACCCACGTGACCTGGAGGATTCCAGATTTGCTGGATAGGATTGAGGTTCGATGACCTTGATGGACATGGCATTTTTCTAATATGTTGCTCCTTCAAGTAGAGCTATCCACCATAAGTACTCTGTGGGAACGGGCATTGTCGTCTTACAAATTTAGGGCCATATTTATGAATAACTCCCAAGAGTTGATGGCTCCCAGGAGCATTGAAATTCTATGTTCCTGGGAGCCACCCACCTCCTGGGAGTGATTCATAAATATGGCCCTTAATCCCTCAGTTTCGTCATTAGCATAAGGTTAACATGACGATCTAAGATGTCGTTCCTTTATCGCTAAACTGTCACTGTTCCACGCGGGAGAACATAGTTTCGTACCTTCTGGAAGAATGAAAGTGCCACGAACACTCGCATCTGTACATTTATAATTGTCTCTTTTGTCGATGTTGGATGGATGGGAACGTGTTCAGTGTTCATATTCGTCGAAAATCACTGTGAACGGAAAATCGGGACTGAATACTGAAAAATATTGATTTCCACTCCTCGTGGGTCCAAATCACATGTGCTGTTACCCGCGATAAACTCATCCTTCTGTGCTGTTGAGTTAGTGGTTCCCGCAGCAGTGGTCTTCTAGCATAGGAGCCGTGCAACAGTGCTCGACCTCGGCTCGATCCGCGGTCGAAAAAGGTCGGGTCGAGACAAGATCAGCTTGCATGGTGTTGTCTGGAAAATCTTCGTGTAGTGCCTACGGACTGTAATTGTTGATGCAGGTCATCCGGCGGGCAACAGCAAAGCCCGCTTACATTTCGGTTGATATGGCAGACCTGTTTCATCGAGCAGGCAATATCAGTCAGCAATAGTCGATGTTACACGTATTCAGCATCCGCGTCCGCTGTACCTCGGCGAAGCATCTTACCAAATCGGCCTGCCTTTGTCCTGCTTTTTGTCTCCCGATGACACAAAACATCAGCCAAGTGTTGTTTCCTTGCCTCATTTGACCGTCCTGGCCCAACAACCTTCACCTTCACGAGCACTCGGACGGAGAAGATCAGTGATCGTGTGCACTACTCATGGTGTCCGCTCTTCCGTCTGTCCGTCCATGTCCAGAAATTAAATCTCAAGAACTACAAGTTGTAGAAAGATGCTTTTGTATCGTCGGAAAGGTTTTGGCTACACTAGCTCAGATCCGTCGGAATCGTCTTGATTGGTGCGGTAGAACAGCGTTGCCAACCCGTTTTTTTAAATCCATTGTTCAAATTGCTTCCATTCAGTTAGACTTAGCTACGCCAAACTTGGGATAAACATTATTCCACAATATAAAGTACTGTGTGTTTTCCCGTACCTAAGTACTATAGTTGTTAGTATTGCCAACCTACTTTCCTTGCCTGGCTAAAATGCTATCAAGGGACAGGAACCTTCGCAATTGTTAGTAGAATCGCAACTCTAACTTATTATTTTTGCTCTCATTACTTTAAAAATACACAAAGCACCGCGAACATTAAATGAAAAAATACCATAAACACATTCTTCTATTAATAATACAAGCAATGATAAAAAATTTTGAAATTGTTATCACATTTTCATAAAAATTAAAAATTCTGCAAAAAGTCGAAATTGGGAATTAAAAAAAAGAGAGGGGACGATGTCAAATATCCAATAAACAAAACAAGATGCCACTTAAAAAGATATTTTTTTCAACTTTGCAGTGTTGTTCATCTAATGACATCATATTTTAACTTCTATAAAGAAAAACACAGCTTTCTGACAAGGCTGAATTCTTTAATAACAAAAAAAAAACTTAAAATCAAGTTTGTGAAGTATACCACTTCCTTCCTCAGACTACACTCTACACCTGAAATTAGAAAAAAATACTTAATCAATAAAGAAAGGAGATCGTCTTTTCTTTCCACCAATCAAGGGTCACTACTAATTAAAAGTTCACTTTTCCTTCCCCAGCACTGCCCTCCCCCGGACGATCTCTTTTCTTTATTGATTAAGTATTTTTTTCTAATTTCAGGTGTAGAGTGTAGTCTGAGGAAGGAGTGGTATACTTCCGAAACTGTTACGCCTTATTTTTTTTATTATTATTAAAGAATTCAGCCTTGTCAGAAAGTTATGTTTTTCTTTATTCAATATGGATTCAAGGCCACATTATCATAATATCCATTTAACTTCTATTGTCCATCCTATTAATATAAATTGATTTGCAACAATATGCTATTAATTTCGTACATTCTTTATTATTTATCGAGAAATAATTCTTTTATTTACTATTCTAAGACCTCAATTTTGGGCCACAGGTTGGACTCCTTGCACCTCGAAAAGTAACAAATTTTTCAGAAAAACTTATATGAACTTTTTTTCTGTTGTTTTCCTTCTCATTTTCCAAGTTGAACTCACATGTTGTGGTTCATCAGATAGATAGATGGAGAGAGAGGGGAAAGAAAGAGAGAGAGAGGGAAAGAGAAAGATCTAAGGACAGGGTGGATAGGAAAAAGGATATGGAAAGGAATCGTCCAGGACCTAAGTTGAAGGTACAATCCAGGCATTTGAATGGTGTGACTAAGGAGAAACCTCAGTCAGAAATCTTCAGTCACGCCATGCAAATGCCGGGATAGTAACTTGAACTTCGGTACTGCTCGATTTGTTTCCGCATTCTTTGCTCCTCTCCTATCTCAGGATAGCCTTAGACGCCTAAAGATAATAAATCATTGCAAATGTGTGCTTGTGTATTAGAGTGAATAGAGTTGGTGTAATAGAGTGAAAGGTAATATCGCACCACTCCCGTCTCCCCTATTTCCGTGGTGCAATGGTTACGATCGTTGACGTCGGATATGAACTATGAAGGAGAGAAAGGTTCTAGTTTCACTTATTACAGCCATTCTGTCTTACATATTCCCTAGCCAATTCCTTCCCATCGTTGCCCCCGGAAAATGCCCATCAAGGGACGTCACTTCTCTGACATCTGAAGGATTGGTACGTCACATGTGTACTTTTCACAATATTTCCAAGGATAATTTCTAAAGTATTAATAGCTGAAGCAGTTCCGCATATGAACTATAGATGGGAACAGTATCGAACTATAGTCGTGCCATCTTACAAACAGTATGAGTACTCGTACTTAAGCCTTTTCCAGTTTTGTCCGTTGTCCCTTGAACAAGAACACAACGTGGCTAACCGGTGACAAAGAACTTTGGCGAACTTCGTTCCTATTCGGAAGGTACGCGTCCACTCTCTCAGAAAAGAAAGGCTCACACCAGTAGCGCCCTCGTCGTTGTTCCATGGTAGAGCCTTGAGTAGGAGCTTTGTAGAGCCGCTGCTCTTTGGGGCTGTGGTTGTCCTTGGAGTTATAAAAACGATATTTAGTTTATTTGTATTTACTATATTTTCTACAGTACAATCCACTAATAAACATCACTAATGTCAACACATAAGATATTATGTTGCTTCCTGAAATCAAAATATTATCAGAGATGAAAGAACAATTTTCGTTTTTCAAAGACAAAGATTCTAAATCCATTATGAACGGATGTTGATTGGGTATATTGTTCTGCCATCTTCTGAGAGTAGTAAGCAAAATGTTGCAGTTAGAACGCACTCCGGTCGCTAGGTGCCACTACCATACAATCATCGCTCTTAGTTAAAACTATTATTATATATCACATGGTGTTCGTATACTCGTTGTTCCATGATCTTACTCTAATGTTTATAAATGGATTCACTATTTATACTCTACACATTCTCATAACCTAAATTAAAAATTAAAAGAGAACGTTGTATTAAATACTCAGTCGTGCCATTTGTGATCACCTCTGGTAGCAATGTAAACAGTGTAACGCAGTAGCATATTCAGAATAGATTCTCAAACTGATCTTGGGACAACGAATCTCGTTCCTCTTGTAGCGAAATTTGTAAAAGCTAAACAGTGATTAAAGTGACAGCGAGAAGCAACGTATCCACTGGAACAATCAAAATATGGTCAGTTGTATTTCAATCTGGTGAACGAGTAGACCAAATTGTACTGCTATTTTGATTCTTCAATTGTTCGATAATTTCATTTGTAGTTCGAGAGTGAGAATTAAAATTCATTGAAATGAAATAAGCTCTCCGTGAGAGTCACAATAGCTAGAGAAAGTAGAACGTCAAGACATCAGCTAATTTCTTACGACACTTAAGTCTCACTGCTTTCTGTTTATCAATAGTGTGGAGTGACATAACTTTCGTTTAAATACGCATTCCATATTACGACACCATATTTAGGATAATAAGGTATTTGTCGTTCAAGAATAACTTCAGAAATAGGATCTTGATTTATCCCTAATTTTGTGAGTGTTTTTCACTAGTTCGGAGATTGAATCGCGGTTTAATCTCACTTCAGAGACTAAATATCATCTTCTTTAAGCTTTGGAGGGTAAGTTCTGATTTCGGAAACTTATCGCAGTTTTCAATATTGAAACTGACTTACCATCGCTTTCTAGACTTAATGTCAGATTATTGGTAAACAGAACATGGTCCCCTTATTCGTTAGTCCGTTTGACACACTGATAGTACCAGTTCTTTTCGAATACGCGTCAAAAAGAAACAAACATCAAGTCACTTGTTGTCAAGAGGTCTCTTTACCTTAAGGTACGTTTTTCTCCAAGCGTCTGTAGCGTACAACGCGGAGCTGCAGACGCTCAGCGGCTGACGCGGCCTACTCCCCGTCTGTAATTCAATGTCACTATTTTCCTAAACGCGAAGATCGCAGGGACATTTAATTGCAGGTGAGGAGTAGGCCAAGAGAAAATAGAACGCCGCTGAGCGTCACACACTACAGACACTTGGAGGAAAACACACCTTTAGACTCTTGTATATTGTTTGTTTGCTTAACTTGCTGTAAAATCCGCTGAAAAAATCTTTGAATAATGATTCATTAAAATATACATCCAGGAGGAAAAAGGTTAAACCTTTAAACGAATCACCTGAACAGTGTTTCACACATCAATTCATAAATTTCGTTTCGTAATCCGTTTCAGGTGTACGGTTTCACCCGATCTCTCTCTCTCTCTCTCTCTCTCTTGTGTGTGTGTGTGCGCGTGTATTTCTATATAACCTTTTCAATGGTAGAATTACGTTACCATTTTGCGTGAATCCGGTTTCGTAAAATCAATAGAATCTTGATTACATGGGTTGGGGATTAAGACCTGATGATGCATATAAGCTCTCCCCCCAAAAGCCGCTTTCCCACAAACAACAATGATATAATTAAACCAAGTATTATAAAATTAAATACATGTAGAATTCATATTATGAAATTACAAAAGTTTTATTACCTTTGGTGTGTATTGTGGGTCTCCTCCTCCCAACTCTGAGAGCATGTGTGTGTGTGTTAAATACGTACACTAGATATGTATTTCTGTGCATGTTCAGGGTTTTTAATATGCAAATTTTAATCAAGCAAAATAACGTTTATTGGTACTGGTAACGACCGAACATACTTCCTGTCCGCCAGATTACAGCCCACAATTGTCACATTTTATTCACATAATACATATTTGTTATGCATGACGTACTGTACAGGTATAATACTTTTTTTTTTAAACTAGTACATGTGGATTTTGATAAAGCTAAAACAACGTCCATTACTTTCAGTAAAGAACTGATGCAGAAGTATAGAGGCATTGAATAGTTACATAAATGCGCCACTAGTAATGCTCCTGTTTTCTTCAATTCGAGCATATGTGAAAACATTCTAACTTTAAGCGGCTCCAAGATTGGTGGAGAATAATTTAATTTTCTTTCGTTGCCAGGCTAGCATCTTAATGAATGCGATTTAAGACTTTAAATATGTGACATCGACTGTCCTGTATGTTTTCAATCTTGTGAGACAAGGGTAAAAATTCAGTTTAGCGTCGCACTTACTCTATTGGTCATAGTGTACTCGATATTTTTTTTTTCACTACACGCGTCTCAGTACATTATAATCCGGTTAAAAACATATTAGTTTCAAACTTGTAGGCCTACCACCTGCACTAGTCACAGCTGGAAACATGACCGTCACTTAAATTTATGCCAAAGAAAATAATAAGTGATTGCTAGAAGTTCTTACGTATACCTGTAGATAATGTTTCTCTCAGGCATGCTTTCAGGGGGGGCTTTACGTCCCGGAGATTTTCAACAGCTCCCCGATGTACTCTCAACACTTGTACTGCTCATACGTATATTGAAATACGTATATAATAGCACGCTATATAAACATTGTTCATGTTATTTTGAGATTAACTAAGGAAGTACGACATATTGTTAAATAATATTATTGGTATTTTATTTTTAGTACATTGGTGTCAATATACATTATCTGTAATTTTGGTGAGCCCCGCAACCAACTGAAATCTTCTGAAAGAAGCACTGCCTATAGATCCTCGACAGTAGCGACAGTTGTGACCAAAGTTGATGGCTGCAGTTTCTAACCAAGGATTTTCTAATAGAGGATATGCGATTTTGCCAAGAACATGAAGCCAAATGTCACAGCTTACTCCCGCCCCGTTGGCCCACTTACTCCAATGAAAAAACATTGTTTTCGGCTAACAAAGATGGCAACACGCTCTCTAGTTGTTCACTAACCAATCAGATACGTCGTCTTGGTCGATGCTCAGTTGTTTTTCGGCTTCATTGTTTCACTGCGCATGAGATAGCTACAAGCAAATCCTCTATTAAAACATTCTTGTTTCTAACCAACCAGCCGTCATTCATTTTATGTAACTGAACGAAGAAGAAGAAGAAGAACTCTTTTACCTTGTACAGACGAAAATTGATATAAAAATCAAGAGAAAAGAAAACAAGTTTAGAAGACAAAGGATAAAGAGCAATCTATTTCTAAAGAATAAAAAAAGACTATAAACCAATATAAAATATTATTAAATTTATCAAACCCTTTTTTTTATGAAACGTAACGATTATTATGGTTGAACACTTAACTGACATCTTAGCCAATGAAAATTAATAATTTCCCGCCTATGACATTTCTCGGTGGTATCACGTGATCTTATTCCCGTCCGCCGACCTACTCGTCAGATGCCAGGCAGCACAAGTCTTTTTGTATACTATGCACAATATTGCAAGAGGCACTTCTTTTGTTGTTGTTGTTGTTGTTTGTTTGTTTGTTTATAGCGTGATGCTGTGTGACAAAAATCCAAAGTGTGAATCGAGTTTGAAGGCAAGGTTAAACGATTCTAAATGTTACAATTCCCATTGAAACAAGTAGCCGCCTTCCATTAGAAGAATGTGAGTTTTGCATTCGGAAGACCCTAGGCTCGAATCCAGTTGCTGACTAGTCTAACTGGTGTTTTCTCCACGGGTGTTCCTCAGCACACCAAGCTACTGCTGGTATGGTACCTTTATATCTACTACACTATGGCTGACTTCCTTCCTACATCACCTTCCTCACTTTAATTCTGATCTTAGCCAAAGATGCGTAAAGGCCATAAATACAATGTAATACAATTTAATAACTTCATTGCCGTGTATTCAGTAGACAGTACTGATGTATATGCTCTAATAACCTTTTAGCAAATATAATCCCAGTTTTCATAGCATTTCATTCCTGCAACGTGAGGATCGTTTTTTCTAAACTCAATTAATGAAAACTTGTTAAAAACTGAGTTATCAATGATACGCATAACCGCGAAGAATCGATTTTTACGTAATTTGGTATTTGTCGTACGTACACGTTGTTGAATTCATAACGATTATGTATTCCCAAAACGTTAAAGTGAAAACTCCATCAATGGTTGGCTAGTTCCACGCATTACTGCAATTGTTATAACAAACAGTTGATTTGTTTAAAAACAAAAAGTAGAAATTTCCTTGAAATTGTTTCCCGCAATTTATTGTTTCAGTATAAAGCACCTACTTCGAAGATTCAGTTGAGTTTGAAGCTGTAAGAAGAAGTAAAATACGCCAATAAGCAACAGCGCCCCCAGTGCCTTATCAAAGAAACATATGGTCAACAAGGTGAAGGGGAAAGATGTCTCAAGTCTCTTGAAGTATTTTTAAATACCGGATGATGCAATGGGACACATAAGAAAGTTGAAAGTTACAAAGTCTGATTGTTTTTTTTTACACGTTTATAGTCTATACAATGTTGTGTTTAGTTAACTTGAATATTTTTTTTTATGTTCTATGAATATTTGTTATCAATAAATGTTATAAGGAGTGAAGCAGCCTACAATAATCACAAAAATAAAGTAAAAATTCAAATAATACTTTTAAAATGTTATACACATTGTTCACAGGTTTATTATAAAGATGAATGTGACAGTACAGTCCAACAATCAATAAATATTATGTACTATTTGGTACAACAACAAAATCTATTTGTTTTATTGTTTATTTACAAATGCGTTCCTTTATAGTTTAACACAGTTGAGAGCAAATTCATTTATCTGCTACTTATATCGTTCCTACTTAAAGAAAATTATCATTTGTTATAAAATTACAAAAAGAATTAAATATAATGTGTTAAATGGAATTAAAAGAAGAATACCTTTTTGTTATAAATGTGCAGTTTTTCTGTAGATTTTGTAATGCGTAAAATAAAATTTCAAAAGGAACTTTCGTTGTAAGATAAGGTCGTAAAATTTGTGTTTCTAAACCATTCTTAGACTCTAAAAGAATGCCTTATATCAAGACTTCTTGATGCTCAAATCTAGATTTGAAAAAGGTTATAGATTTTTTCGATTTAACTTTTAACAAATTACCACAAAATTATAGTATCTGGCAGACAAAATTTGTTACCCTATACAATACAAATGCCCTTTCTTGTTGTGTGCTCATCTGAAGCACAGAAAAAAAAAAGAATTATTTGACACCGAACAGAATGTCACTCTCCGAATAATAAACTTACGTCGCAATATTTACGGTAATAGGATCTCGTAGTAATAGGATACAACGTGACCAAGTGGAACTGGAAACTTGAATTTCCATTTTCGTTTCCTCTCTCTCTCGCTCGCTCTCTGGGTGTGTGTGAATGTGTAGTGTTTTTTTTTTTTTTTTAGTTTTGCGTACAAAACCGGGAAACAAACAGGCGTTTCCTGTAGGAGAAATAGGGACCGTAAACAGAATTCCCTCTGGAACCAACAATAAACATTTCAATGGGAAATTGGACACTGCACTGCAGTAAAATCTACCCTTCCACTGGTGAATATTGGTATTTTCTTAAAGAAACAGAAACAACAAGACCTTTATGTCATGTGTGTGTGCGTTTGCTTATGTTAGCCCTCTATTTCGGTATTCGAAATGACTATACACAGACGCACATATATAGGTATATATATATACTGTATATGTAAGTTCAGAAACGCTGCAATAGGGTGTGAAAGTTCTTATATGTTAATACATTTCCTTTTGGTACATCTTTACATTACATTGTTTTAGTAAGCCGTACACGTCAAACTTAATTCTAAAGTAGAAATAATTTATGGCAACTGTGGGACAGTTTCAATTTAGTTGTCTCTGCTCCTTTTTTTCTATTGTTATTTGGAAAAAAATCATGATTATCATTTTGTATGTTTAATTGAGAACTGAGAACGAGGATGCACTAAATTACAATCAGAAATAAGTCGCATAATTTAATATTTAGTACATTTCAAAGCCAGTCTGAGCCTTGTTACCAGCATAGCTGAAACTGGTTTTTCGGGTCATCCTGTCTAGGTTTCAGACCCAGTCTGATCCGATGACCCGATTTAGACACGGTAACCCGGAGAACAAACTAGTTTTTAATTATTTCCTTCAGTTTGAACAGTGTTTCTGTCCTGACCTGGACCGGAGACATTGCTCCGATGCACTAAACATACGACGCCAAATTTCTAAATTAATTATGTTTCTCAGATCGGGGCGATTGGGTTATATTTCGGACCAGGTCACCAGATCGCCGGGTCACCTATGTTCGGGTCAGGTCGGGTCATCGGGTAACCAAAAGTGACCAGTTTCAACTCTGGTTACCAAATGTGTCTGAATATGGAAAATCAAATATAAAACTAAGAAATCACTGGACGTTTTTTTTTTATTTAAGACAACTAGTATTTCCCCGTAAGAATGCTAGGAAAATCTTTTTTTGAATTATAAATCTAATGGTTCACAATAAAAATGTTATCCAAGAGTATACGAGATTAAGTGTCATTGTAATAGTACGTACACAGGTAAATAAAAAAGAGAGATCTCAATATTTAATTAGGAGAACATATAAGGAACATAAAATATACAAATGATGAAGCAGTACCGGGATTATTAAAACAACTATCCCCCATAAATCATAAAATAAAAAAAAATTATTATACAAATAATTATTTCGGAAAAAAGGCAATAATCCGTATGAAGCAGGTTACACACTAACCCAAATACGCAAACAAAAACTAAACATGAGCAACGGTAGTGTATCAGGAGAATTAATAAAGGTACTAGAAAAAGTATTGATTTATGTACCTGGCAATACTACTGACTAATGAAAATCAGATGGTATTGAAATATATTGAATATTAATTAAATTACTTACAAACTAGAATACATTTTTAATTGTTATACATTCTTCAATATTAACAGCTTTCTTTCTTTTTTATTTCGTTGTCTCTTTTCCGGTTGTAGCACTGGAGCGGTTCTGAGTAAAATCAGTTTTCTGACAAGTCCAGCCACCTGTACTTAAAATGACTGTCGACTTTTCTTCTCACAGTGTCTCTATCAGAACGTTGGAAAAAAATGAAAATGTACGTGAAGTAGAATTCTCTTCCTACTCTACTATTTTGTTACCTGTTTAAACATAAACAGAAGTTAACATGTATAGGCCTAATAGTAAGTAGAAAGAGCACAGTTGATGCCGTAGATAAGACAAGAAGCATTTGAAAATGATCAAACAGGAGGATGGGTCAAATTTTGGAAATGGATCGTCTAAAGAAGAACTTATAATAATGAATTAACTGTTTAATTAATACGTTCAGTACACTATTGAAAGTCTGTACCATTTGAACAGATTGCATACGCAATCTTGCTCAAGGTTAAGTCAGGTCTTTCGTATCCTGAAGCATCTACTTCTCATCAAAGTTTCAGCGTATTTTGGGATGCATACCATTCAAGGTCAGATTTTTTTAAAAGCATGTAAGTATGTATCAGTCCCAGCTGTTAGAGTAAACAAAACCATTAATTAAGCTTAATGTAAAGCCAAGATCTCCAACCAAAGATGGCAGCACTATCTCCGTATATGTCTAATGTATTTTTATCGTTCTACGAAATTTCAATGCTTCTCCTGTAGATTCAAGCCTAGAGAGTTCAAGGAAGAAAGTTCATAACCAATTCAAGAATTCTATCTGTGCCGATGTTTTATTTTCTTTCTTGTTCATTGTTGAAATCGCTTCATTGTTGTTATGGATATCCAAATTTATAACAAAGAAGCTCTTTGAACAATGAACAAGAAAGAAAATAAAAAAATCGGTACGGATAGAACTCTTGAATTGGTTATGAACTTTCTTCCCTGAAAGTTTGAACTTTCTCGGCTTGAATTTGTAGGAGAAGCATTGAAGTTTCGTGGAACGATAAAAATACATTAGACATATTGTTTACGGTATCTTTAACCAGTCTGAAGGTATTACAAGTTAATTAAATAAAATATTGTGTTTAATTCCACAGTCCTTGCGTTACGACCACTGTCCAGTCTGTGACTACCACGCGCTGGGCAACAGTGTTTAATACACTTTTTCCAAAAGCGTACACCTGCAGCGGCTCAGCAGGCAAGACGGTTGGCGGCTCGAGTTCGGTTCCGATCCAGGCAACAATATTTTTAGAAGAAAATACAGTATTACGTTATGCTAATCTTAGTAAGTAATAAATGTACATTCACATCGCAGTATTTAAAAGTTTATGATACAGCACACAGTACACAGTAATGCCGAGTATGTGAGAGAGAGTAAAGACGGATTAATTAGTTTTCGTTTCTTTTTGGTAATCGCTGTCACTGATATAAATAAAAGTATATCAGTCAGTAACCGAAACGCGTTGTCACATTGTTATCAGTAATTAAAGAACAGAGAGAGAGAGAGAGAGAGAGAGAGAGAGGGAGAGAGAGTAGTGACTCCATGACCATGGTTACCTACAGAAATGTTTGTCTAGATACGCACAAACAGGTACAGAGAAATGATGGGGAGCACCGTCCTGTGGAAAGGGTTTAGTGAAATCGCAGTCTTCATGTAAGGTAAATGGGATGGTTGAATCTTCCAGGGTGCGGAAATAACTATTACCAGATAAAGTATCATAAAAACATTGCATCAATTACTCGTGTGTCCCATATACCACGCCACACCACAACTTTTCGTGTAGCTTGCATTCTACCTGGTTCATACCAATGTGGATACCAATGTTGCGCTTCTCCATTAGCAAATAATGGAATTGATAACCAAAAAGGATCTTTAATGCAAAAGTCTGATTACTCCAAATGTGCTTCAGGGCCTCTCCCAAAACTAAGGACGACGATGCGGATCATCCTCACATAATTCATGTAGCATTTACAACTTGTACGAGGGCTATTTATGTTTGTAGGTGACACGAATAACGTAGGTTTGACTGAGGCCACATTTTCATAGTTTACTTTGTGTACTATGGATTTCAACAAGCGTTGTCAAAACAACAGTTGCTGCCTCCGTATGGGTTGCGATTTTGGGCCACCGCTTTTCGAATTATTACACCTACATACTGTTTGTTAAAATTTGTGAATGAGTTTCACAATTGCACTGTGTGTAATAGGATAACTTTCGGGGTATCTAGAATTATTACCTTATCTGGCAATAACTGGCACGGACTTATTTTATTTTTTTTCATTTTCGTCCATTGTTACAGTATTATGGAATTAAAAACATTTTTTTTTAAATTAACTTGTAATAACTTGAGACTGGTTAAAGATACGGTAAATAAATTGCATCAGCGAGTTCCTGACAAAATTGCAGAGAAATTTTATATGTCACTTGCCCCTATTCTTACTTGAAGAAAATAAGTAGAATCCAAGATGGCGGAAGGAGCATGTAGCATGTTTCAGAGATGCAGTTCTTGCTATCATTCACATTGTATATCGATACGTTCATGTTCTGTATAACCTGTAGAAATTATGTGGAAATTATATGCAGAGTTCAATACATACCAAATATAAAATGCAACACACAATAACTTGAGAACGGTTAGAAATATAGTAAATCTAATATCACCAATATCAGTGACATTGTGAGAAAACTGCAGGTGTATTTCATATGTCACTTGCCCCCATTGCCATTTGAAAAAAAAAATTAGTTGAATCCAAGATGGCGGACGGAGAAAGCAGCATACTTAGTCTCATTCACATTTGATATGGTGACGTTGATGTTGCGTCAAATCTGTAGAAATTATATAATCCACATTTGACTCACCCAATACATTTTACAAGGAAATCACAAAACTTTTCAATCACCTAGCTCCTTCTAGAGGAAATTGCGAAACGTAGAATCTTATCCTACTTCTTTTCACGTTGGAAAACTATCGACTGTGAAACTTTCATTCAAATCAGAGTGTGTCACTTGGGGACTTTCCTTGTAAGTCTAAGTTTCTGTTCAAATTTTATATCAAGACGAAAAACCGCCATAGATGGATAGGACTAATGAATTTCAGCTTAACTAAATGTTCTTGTGTAGTTAAGGGAAAGTTCTCATATCAAACCATTCATGGCAGTCAGTGTGTATGTACATAGTGCAGTATGTACACTATTGCAAATAGTGCAATAGTTCTTTCTCGGACATGTTTGACGTTTTTGAATAAATTCTGAACAAAGATCAGAGGAAACTACAAACCTTCAGAGATCGAGGAAAGAAAAGAAAGAGAAAAGAAGATAAATGAAAAAAGAAAGAATGAAAAAGTAAAGAAACGGAGGAACAAACGAGAGAGAAAATGTAAGAAAAGAAATACAGAAAAGGGAGGAAGAAAGTGAAGGAGAAAAAATGGTGCAAAGAAATAAACTGGAAAAGATGGGAGGACGGAAAACAGAGAAGATAGCAGAAAAGAAAGAAAAGAAATAAACAAGAAGTAAAAGAAAGTTAGAGAGATGGAAAAAAGAAATAAAGGAAGGAAAACAGTAAGAAAGAAAGAGAGGGAGGAAAGAAAGGAGAAAGTAAGGAACAAAACATAACAAGAAATAAGAAAAATAAAGAATGAAAGATAAAAAGAAGGGTAGCCAGCAGCAAAGAAACAAAGAAAGGAAAGAAAGAAAGAAAGAAAGAAAGGGAAGCAATGAAAAATGTAAGGAAAGAAGGAAAAGAAGAACAATGAAAGAAAGAAAAGGAAGAAAAATGAAAGAAGGAAGGAAAGAAAGCAGGAGAGAATGAGATAGAAAGGAAATGAAAGAACAAAAGAAAGAAAAAGGAAAGAAGAAAAGGAAAGCAATGAAAAGTAGAAGGAAAGAAAGAAAGAAAGGGAAGAAAGGAGATATAGAAGGAAACAAAGAAGAAAGGAAAGAAAGAAGAAATGAATGAAAGAAAGAAAGAAAGAAAGAAAGAAAGAAAGAAAGAAAGAAAGAA
>JAGDQP010001587.1:49642-97650 GCA_022664845.1 Lepisma saccharinum
CTCGCGCCAAGTTCCTTTGTTCCTGTTACATGCTGTCACCAAGGAACTTGGCTCATCCGTCTCCCATTTCACACCTTTTTAGGGCTAAAGAACTTGGCTCCACTTTTTGCACCTCTGGTGTTTTTGTTCGGATCTATTATACCCTATCCTGGCCTGAGTCAAAGTTACCTCAAGGTCATAATAAATTGACTTTTAATTTACAAACTGATGGCCTACACTGTGATATGCGGCACATAACTCGTTACATAGTCTAGCAGTCACACGTTGGTTTCGTCCACATTCTCCGGAAAAGAAGAAGATAATTTGCTCTTTGTCTTCAACAGAACGTGCCCCTTCGTTATGATTCACAATGAAATTAGTAAGAAAACTTGTATGAAAAATACGAATAGACACACAAACACAAACTAACATTAAAAACTCACTTATGAACAAACACACTCTCGATTACGTCGATGAACTATTGACTCGAAGCCTACTCTCAATTATAGCTATTCGTCGGTGTGAATATTTGATTTGCTACGAATGGCACAGATAGGGGAACGATATTGTAGTTTGTAAGCTTTGTTGCGCATCACATCCTCAAGTGTGGAAAGTAGTGGTTGAGAAGGCAAATAATGTCCAAATGGGATACGTAAGCTAATTGGTCTCAGGCTACGAGTGCACATGAGTAAGGATAAAGTACCCAAGGAATCATACAACATGAGAAAATAAAGTAGCTTCCGTCTAGTGCGACTACAGGAGACAACCTCAGACAGGATGACCCGTCGGCTTCCAACACATCACAGCAAGTCTTCCAATTCAAAAATGACTCGTATATTTGCGATACAGTGGTCGGCATTGCAACTTTCGAAACGACAAAAGTTTCTAAGCTATTAGAAAATGATCAATAGCTTGATATTTAACGTATTCACACAGCTCCCGTAGATCAGTTGTTACGGTAACAAACAATACAACGGTACTGGGAAGACAAGCAGGTTCGAGTTTTGGTGATAGTCACCGTAACAGAGGTTTCTAGAACTTTGTTAGTTTCCTCCAGAAAACTTAAATAGTTACAGTACTTAAAGAAATGCCCTGCCTGCTTCGTTCGTCACCCTTGTACTCAGGAGAGTGGCCACTAAAGGACGTCGTCCCTTAGAAATGCCAATGAATGGGATTGCAACGGACTTTACAATGATCATCAACTTATTATTGTTAAAATACCATGTACAAAAGTATCGATATCGAGTATCGGTGTATCCCTATTCAAAATTCACTTTCCGAAAAACATGATACACTTCTTTCACGCATTAATTATATTTCCTGAACACAACATACTTTCAAAGAAGACATGTAGAAACAGTGTAAAATAGTTCTTATTATTTCTTACCGTGTAACTAATTTAATGGATGTTCTCGGTGGCTGAGTGGTAACACTCACTATTTTGTAATCGAGGGGATTCAGGTTCGATACATGGTTGGGGCAAAAGTGGTTCGAAATCCACTTTCAACTGTAGGTTTTGCGCTCAGAACGTCATCATCTGATTGAGGGCAACGACAAACCACCATCGGTTTCACCTAACCCACATACCTTCGGGCGATAACCACATAGCAATTTTGCCCTGACTCAATTAATGTGAATCAAGCGTCCGTTGACAAGTGGAGTAACTTTATGCAAGATTAGCAAGTCAAGCTAGCAACGTTTACACAAGGTTGAATCAAACACTCTAGCTTTCAGCAATCAAGGTTGAAATATCCTTGTCAGGACAAGAAAGAAAAACATATTATACTTCTTTAAGAATATAAAACTAAAAACGTTGTCCTGGGTAAGAATCGATCCGAGGACCACTGGTACAACGAATCCGATGCTGTAGTAACCAGACCACGGATACACATGCCCTAGTTGGCTTTCTAAGCGTTATTTATACATAGTTCATCAGATCGCAAGAGACGTCTGTAGTAAATGGTTTGGAGTTACGGCGAAACAGTCCTTACATGTGAAGGGACTTCATCGCACTGAGACCGAAGCAGAAGTGTAAAGAAACAAAATTCAGATAAATTTCAAGTTTGACAAGCTTTCACGCATAACTGCTAGTATCAACAAGCTTGAATTAGATTAGATGTAACAACTAAGTCACTTTGTTGTTGCAACAAGTTTGTTTCAAGCTTCTTTATTAAGTTCAAAACGTTATCAAGTTTGACAAGTTTAAAGCAAGTGACGGACACCCTTGTTACAAGCTAGTGTGCTATCTGGGTATAATTATTGATAGAAGCTTCCTTGAAATGCAAGATATTGCCATGTAAACGTTTAAGCGAAGAATATATAGGAAACTGTGTTGTATGAAGCGGTTCTCTTTAATAAATGGGAGACAGGGACATGCAGTGAATGCTTTAGTAGGCAGATAAAATAAAAAAAGCGAGGAAAGGCAAAGAAGCTAATGCAATGTAGGCTTAGAGAAACAATCCTGTCGGGATCTGTGTACGACCAGTTCCAAATTCCTGTTTCGACCATTGGATTTAAGAGTGGGGGGAAACACGGATTTACTCTTTGCACAAACCGTTCTACTGGATTGAACGTAGATCGACCAATTGAAGCGTCTCGCCCGTAATTTATTTTAATCCACACACACGATACTAGGCTTTGCCTAGCTTAGGGGGATTTAACAATTGTTATGAGTAAGCTAAAATATTCATTTGAATACATAGGAGTATATTATAAGTGTTATTACATTTCTTAATTACTTCAGAGAATTTCATATTTCAACTAAACGCAGCGTCATTTGAGCGACTTTTCTTTCCCGAAATATAAATTCCGTCCCCAAATTCGGGAAATATTTTGTTCTCATTTATTTTCTTTCATTTTCAATATTTTAAGGGTTACAAAAGTAAAACTTCTTTGGAAACAACTGTATCTAATAAAGTAATGTATCCTCTACAGGTGACAATTTATGAACAATAAAAACACATCAACATATTTCACGTCTTTCTTCCAAACACATAATTTTCATAATTATTGCAAAAATATTATTATTCTATAGTTTCTGAGAGGAATGTGTACTGTAGATGTTGAATGATGAACCCAAGGAAACAAGAAACCCAGATTTTACTCTGAAATCTGGATATTTTTCTTGCTAAGCTCTTATCTTTCACTTACTGAAAATAAAACTCCTTAATGTTTCTGTTTCGTGAAATTTCTTGGGAAATATTTTTTGAGAATTTTATTTAGAAAATACTTTCCGTGTTTTCACTTATCACTAGTTTGTATTATAAAGGCATTTAGTCATTTAAATAACCATATTACAAAATTGCATATTATGCAAAATACCAATGTTCACTATTTTTTTTCAATAATCTTTGAAATAATAAATAAGATTCAATATTATAAACAAAAAAGTGAAAAAAAAATGTAATTTTACAAATTATACCGCACAGAAGTTATAGACATAAAGGTCTGTAAAATCAATGTTAGCACGGTTTGTGAGCCCATATTTTACATCCGTCACATTGGATCCAGTTGTTATAATTCTGATATTACTTTCCCTGTTAGAAATAATAAAACTTTCCTATTTTTACACAAGCTCGTATCTACAGACGCTGTCCACTGCTACTTGACCGGAAGTTGTGTCAATACATCATATTTAGATATAAGGTCTTATCAATACCACGGTGGCTCATTAGTAGAGCGCGCGCCTCTAATGCGTGGGATCCTCGGTTCAATCCCAACTCGTGCCATGTGGGCTTTGTGGTGAACAAACACCGTGCCTGTGGATTATCTCGAGGTTCTGCCGTTTCCTTCCACTTTCTTCATTCATCAATTCTCGCATCACCATCCATTCGGCCTGTGACCTACAGATCTTAAATTAATTCAAATTCTGTTTTATCAGTTGAATCTCAAAGTGATCTAATGAGATTGTTCAACATTTGAGGTTTCTATTTCTGGGTTGTTGAATATATGAGGTTTTTATTTTCAACTAAATCCCATTTACAATTCATGAACTTTAACATTGGTGATTCATTATAAATATAATGACGTTATATATAATTCCATTACTCCTCTAGAAATGTCTCGATCTGATTATATATCAGAATTTGTTAATTCACATCACTATTTTTAATACTCTTCCAGTAAGAAAATTGGCAACGTCCTCGGAAATCTTCCTCTCGCCTTGGCACTGAAATTGTTCCTAGTACATAGATTCAAGGTTTGCCGTTTAAAAAATCAAAAAAAGAGTATAGAACCTTGTTTCAGGAAGGTCTAACATGTCTTCGTTCAGTTTAAAACTTTTTTCAGTCAGTTGCCTGGAAAAAGTTTCATACATCAGACAAAAAAAAGAAACTTTGGTAAACTTTAATTTATATGGGCCAGTCTAGTAACTTTTGACTTCGGCCCGTCATGATTCACCTATTTACAGGCAGTTAAAATACACAAACATCCATGCCCCTGCCGGGATTCGAGTCGTTGGCCTAACGCCTTAGATCGCAGGGCTACCCGGTCGGCACATGTCAGACAATTTACAGTTTCAATAATGACAAGAAAGTTATCAGTGTGCAAAAACACAAAACAAAGAATTCTCGTACATATCTTGAGTACTATTTGAATCTATATAATTATAATAATAATAATTATTATTATTATTATTGATAGTAGTAGTAGTAGTAGTAGTATAGAGTAATTTTCACTGAACAATAGTATACAAATAGTAATGTGAATCTGAATATCTGTATTAATGCGAGTCTTAACAATAATAAGGTAATTTGTGAGAATTATTTATTTTGCGAATAATTCATTAATAATTTGTGAGAAATATTTATGAGAACATTCTCATAAATTGAAAAGTATCTCATTTTTGTCAATGACCTGACTTTCTTCTTACTGGAAACTGACTCAAATATTTTTGTACTGACCTCTTGATATGTCGTGCTATTTGAATTTTTTAAAATTTTTATTTATAGCCTTTAGACATCTAAGGCTCAGGCCGGGATCGGGGAGGGAAAACGATTCGGGAAGATGTCGGTCAAGCATATGTTGAAGGTGCCATACCGGTATTTGCCTGGTGTGACTGAGGAAAAAACTCAGTCAGGATGATCGGCCGCTGGAATCGAACCCACGACCTCCCGAATGCTACGCCAACGCTCTACCACTGAGTTACGGTGGCTCGCTGTCGTTCTACATCATCTATAACTATATTAATGATCTACATCAAAGACTTCACTCACCGCAGGCATAGAACAAAAGAGGAAACGTCAAACACGCTGCTGTAACCAAATATTGTTAAATAAATGTTTAATAACTTTCCTGTAAAATGTAAAAAAATCAGGAAACTAGTGATTAGAAATTATTAGCAATGTCACTGGACAAAACCAGAAACATTTGGTATTCCAAGAATAGTTTAAGATAAGAATATTCTCGGTTTTTGTCTTAAACTGCTTTAGTTGCCAGTAAAATCTAACTGAAGAATATTTTTTACTTGACTAACTTGAGAATTAAAAATAGTTAATCGAAAACTAGGCATAGGTTAAAGATTGGAAATATGGATCTAAATATTAGTAAAGAAATTTGGAAGCATTCATTGTTTGAGGGTTTTTTTATTATTATTATTAAAAGATTTCTGATTACCATCTTTTAAGTTCCTTCAAGCCAATTAACTAAATTTTCGCACGTAAGTGGCAAATGTATTTCACTTTGCAAGGTTTGAATACAATAGTGCCAGATTCGAACTCAATGGAACCGAAAATTAAAACTGATCCAGTAGTCTGTGCTTGATATTCCACTTCTCATGACTTACTGAGCATTTTCCTTATTGACATAAAATTTAAGTCTTTCAACAGAGCTTACACATTAAGTCAACTTCCTTGTTCAAGGAAGAACAAACATTGTTCAAAACAAGGAAAGAAAGTTAGTTATTGGCTAATAAAATTAAAAGTCATTCAAAGATGATTCCACTCTTGAAGAGTTACAGCACGAAGTCACGTTTTTCAATTTCAAGAAATGCATACAGCAAAAACCATTTGATATCTAGAAATGAAACGGAAACAATAACTTTATACTCAATTTAATTGCGTTAATGGGCAAATCAGTAAGGTTTTGCCTATCTAGACTGTTCACAAAAACAGGGTGTTTAGAAATAACTAGCCGTTTTCGTCCCTCGCACTACGACTAAGTTTTGAAATGGAGTAAAGATACGGCTTCTTTCAAACTGGTCTCTATCTTCTGCAACACATCTCTTACAAAAATCCAAAAGACTTTCAATCTTATTCCTGAAGAAGTGAAGCCAATGAAGTCGCGGAAGACATTTTTTAAAACCTTGTTTTCCATAAACTGACTTAGATGCGGTAGTTTCTTGGTGCTAAGTCCTGTGAATAAGGAAGTAGCGAGAGTACTTCACACTTTACCTTCTGTTTCGTAATGTTTCTCACGTGGGTTTTAGTTTTGTCTGCTAAGAGTTAAGGACCCTGCCCATTGACCAGCGATGGCTGTGTTTAGACCATTTCCGGTTCATTTCGTCAGTTTTTGGAGAGCACCTGACCACGCGGCAGTAGTTCAGCAAGTAGAGCGTTCGTTGGCTTCGCATTCGGGAGGTTTGATTTCCACGGCTGGCCATCCCTGACTGAGGTTTACCCAAGTCTTTTTTCTTGAGTCACAACAGGGAAATGCAGAGATTGTACCTTAAATAGACTCTGGCTGGCTCCTTCCCGCATCTTTTCCTCTAACCTATCCCAACCTGAGCCCGAGATGACCAAAGGCCATAAATAACTTACAAATTCAAACAGGAACAACACAGCATATTACAAGCAGCGATTATTCACGCTTGGTGAAACGGAATATAAGAAAAAAGAGAACCAAACAGCATTAATAGTATACGCAGTGAGATATAATTTATTTTACTGGAGTGATCGATTGTATTACAAATCCAGTTAGTATCTGAAGATAGAAAAAAGAGGGGCCAAAATGGATCGAACTCTCAGTTTCAACTCCGTTTCTTACACTTGTTGTCTCTGTGTGACTCGTTTTCGATTTATGATTTAATTCTGGCAATTAACGTCAATATTATTTACAGCATGTAGTATTATAAGCACAGTCTGATACGTAAATAAAATATAAGTAAAATACGGACACACAGCGACAATTAGCGTAAAAACTGAATTAGAACTGAAAGTTTGATTGATTTTGGATTAAACCGAAAATACACAAACGTTAAATATGTTTCTAGCGTCTGTTTTCAGATACGAAGCGAGCACTCCAGTATCTTTACGTAGAGTTCAGTGTCTCCAAGATATAGCTAGAAAGTTTTTAATGAGAACAGAAGACGGAGCACGTTAGAAATACAAATCAGAAACAGTAGAAAGAAAAGAATGTGCACTCTATACTAAAACAGTACCAAATTAAGAGAGAAAATCACCAATCACAACAGACCACACATAACAGTAATTGACAAAAAAAAGTATTCCTTACTCACGGTGAGTTTTGCAAAGAAACCCGAAGTAATATTTAGGATAGATGTGTAATTTGTGTAGTATGCCCCTAAATATCACACTAACGTTCTGAATTTTCTGCATGTCAATAATAGATACTTCCAGCATCTCCTGTTGGAAAATTGACTACAGTTCATTTCCATCTGGTGCCTGTTATCCACATTAAAAAGCACTCACCATGTAGATGCAACAATTTCAGTACTCACAAAATTTGGAAAAGCATAAAAACGAAAATAACTGTATTCAAAATGTCAGGTACCTCATCCAAATACTAAGTAGTGGTAATTTTCTATGTTTTCAGGTATCTTTTCTGAAATACTAACGCCTTACACTACAGCATTGGAGAAACGGATATTCGTGCTTGCTTCAGGACGACATTCAGAGTCACAGTTATCGAGAAACACGAGAGGTACTTGGAAGAATGGTTTCAAAGACACCTGCTCTACATAGATCGAATATTAGGCATTTCTCCGACAAATTTAAGGTCACGGGAAGTGTAGTCAGTACACCCAAAAAGTGTGTTTCACGCGATGTGTAGTCAATACATCTAAAAAGTTTGTTTCCCAAGACTGTCCAATCCAAGGTGCGTCTCTCTCCATGACTTTTTACCTTACGAGAACATCCAAAGTGCGATGCTTATTTGATGCATTATCATACCTCACACCCTAATGCCACTGCTGGAAAGTATTCCACTTTTGTATTGTAAGCTTTTCTCCGATGGCACTACGGCTAATGTTTCGCAATATAATTCGACGGGTGCAGCTGTGTGAAGCTATGAGCGACACACATTTAAGGCTGCCTTCAGACGAGGCCACAATAGCAACGCTGCGGAATACTTATTGACAAACCTCCTGGAGCGTTAGAAGCTCTATCGATGCCCGTTAGCAACGCTACTGCAGTGCGTTCGTGGTTCTATGTGAAACTTTTAATTTATTTATAGTATTTACCAAACGGTAGGGTTTATTTTAGCACCGCTGCTAATGGCCGCGTCTGAAAAGACTCTTAGAAGCGCTGCCAGTGGCCATGTCTGAAGACAGTCTTAAGTATGTGACTGTGACTTTCCTTTGTTCTCCATTGGTTGCGTGACTTATTAAACACCCTGTATAACTAACTGGGGCAGCAAGACTGAGAGCAGTGAAAACTGAAGCAAGTGACAGTAATTGGACACAACAGCTATGCACAACAGAAGGAAGAAAAACTACGAATATAATTATAATTGCAGAAGTATTAGTAGATTGATTCAGGAATTGACAGTTCTTCGCCTGGGAGCAGCTAGACGGGGAAACATCCCAGTAATCGGAGGAAGTAAAAACTATAATAAATGCGTTAGTACTAGAAAGTAGTAGGGTTCTATTTAAACATGTCATGTTTTAACAATATAAAATATGAGCACTAACGAAATAAAGTGAAAGAGAAATAAGCTAGCCCACTACGTAAGTCAAAAAAGAAGTTATTATAATCTTTAGTAGTTATACAAGCTTCCTAATCGTAAATTAATGTATAACATTCCCGCCCCTTAGACTTCGTGTTCAGCAATAAATATAATTGGTCATCGTTTTCGGTTGATTTTCTCTCTCTCTCTCTCTCTCTCTCTCTCTCTCTCTCTCTCTCTCTCTGCCTGCTTGTGTGTGTGTGCACGCGAAATTCCCGGAGCCTTTCGCATCGTAAATTATCCTCCAGCGTCTGAGATAACAAGCTGAGCTATGGCCATTGCAAAAGTCAACAATGGCTTGGCTTATCGAAACAGGCGCTGCAATTTAGTACCTCCAAGAACTAACACAAAGGTAATTTGCCCCCCTTACCCCCTTCCCCTCTTTTAGAACTGTTAAATTATAGGAATAATATTATTGAGCTATTATGTTATTTTTGGTTTGTTCTGTACTTTCTTATCCATAAGAATGTAGTAGATACAAGTATACTTTTCAAAAAAAACAAGAAGAAAAGAAAAAACAAATATAAAGTAATACATTAAGTTTCATGTATGTGTGTTGGATAGAGAAGGAGAGTGAGGGGTTTTATTGCACAGCAGGTTTTATTCAAAATTTGTTACTGATAAGAAGATATAAAGGTAGTAATGAAAATCCTTTTATCGTGTCCAAAACAAATATCTCAATACAAGTTGGAAGTTGAATGGGAGTATTCATGAATATAACAATGATTCTCTCCCATTCGTTAGTAGAATAAAGTCTGCATTTCCACGCGTTGGCTGAAAGTTTCTTTAGTTTGTGTCTGACTCGTGATTTTCGTTCTAACGGCGCCAGGATAAAAAAGTATGCGGTGCACCTACAGTATATTACTTTAAAAAGTTTAAAGTCGACTTAAGTTTATGATATATGTTTAAATAAACAATACTGATAAACCTTTGGTGCTATAAGGGGTTTAAGATAAATTTTAGGAACTCCAGCCCCTCCCCTCCCTTTGTAGCGACGTCCCGACGTCTAGTCAGTGAACTGTAGAAATGGTCAAGCAAATTGCCGGACGCGATCCATTTCATCCAATAAAGCATCTCATTTCATGTTTACATACGAGAAAAAGTCAGTAAATATATTTTCAACTGGTGTAGGATAACACGAAATAGCCATAAGTGTTTCCGAAAGATCTCACCAGGTGGCAGTACACTCGTACTGACACAGTGAGCAAAAGTGGCTACCCTGCTGGACGAATGTACTTTAGAGGAGCAGCGAGTAGTAGAGCGGATTAGTAGTATGGCGCCTGAATTTGAAATATCTAACAAGCAAACATACTGATGGAGCAGAAAAAAACTTATGATTTTTTTCCTTTCGTTATGTTGAGAATGTCAAAGTATGTGCCCATGCAAATTTTGGCAACTCGAGTGCAATTTCTTTGGTAGATATCGATGATATAAAAGTCAGATTCTTGTTTCTGGAAATTAATAGAAAAGTTTGGAAATACCCTTAAATTTTTTAATTTCTGAAAGAATTGGAAAGCAAATACACAGTAATGGATACTGGGTGGAAGGCACTACCTGTTGGAGGGTTTGTTGATCATGGCCGCCATCTTGAAGTCCGCCATCTTAAATCTAGATTGATTTTCTTAAAAAAGAAGGGGGGCGTGTTACATGTCATTCTGGGCTAGAATTTCACGAGACACACGTTTCTGATGTCAGTTTTGCCGTAAATGTATTGTTGTGAGAGAAAAGGTTATATGACACTAGTCTGGGGTAATGACGAAATAGTCTGAAAACACCCATTTAGTTTTGAAATAACAAAGAAAATGAAACCCCAACTCATACAAATTGTTCCTGGCTACAGTGCTCTATGGATATGAACTTGTATGAATTTGGATTTCATTTCCTCTGTTATTTCAAAACGAAATGGGTGTTTTCAGGCTATTAGATTATTAGCCCAGACGAGTGTAACATACCCTTTTCTCTCACAATAATACACTTACAGCAAAACTGATATCAGAATAGTATATCTCGTCTAATTCTAGCCCAGAATGACATGTTACACGACCCCCTTCCCATTTAGGAAAATCAATCTAGATTCAATATGGCGAACTTCAAGATGGCGGCCATGATAAGCAAACCCTCCAACACGTAGCGCCTTCCACCCAGTATTCATTACTGTGTATTTTCTTTCCAATTTCTTTGAGCAATTTGAACGTACTGTATAAGGGCATTTCCACACTTTTCTGTCACTCTGCAGAAACAAGAATCTGACTTTTATATCATCGATATCTCCCAAAGTAATTGCCCTCGAGTTGCCAACATTTGCATGCGCACATACTCTAACATTCTAAACATAACGGAAGAAGAAAACATAAGTTTTTTTCTGCCTCATCAGTATGTCTGCTTGTAAGATCTCGAGCACACCTCACATGAGTTGCGACTGCCGTTTAACTGATAAGTGAAGTGCATGCGATTATAGAAAAGACGTGTTTCTTGCATTTTCCCAAAAATCGACAAGAGAGGTAAGTTGGATGTTCTTAATTTTAACTGCTTCTCAGTTCTGACTATTTTTGTAGGTAACATATTTAGCACACCGTTGACAATCCGGTACGATTTAGCGTTTAGTCAGGGTAAATTATTAATTTCAAAATGGAGAGAGCTTTTCAAATCGCACCATGTTAATGTTGCCTTAATCAGATCGATTCGATTTAGGTTACATAACTGTTTCTCAAACGATTGAAAGACTTCGTGTCATATATCAGAGGAGAAATACTTCTTGTTTTAAATGGGCATTCTACACGTACCAAAATGATCAAAATTGTTAGAGAAAAATTAGGATTTGCTACTTCAACTTCCTGGCCATACGATGCATCGTCTTCAATCACTCAACGTGGGAGTATTAAAACAATTAAAGTCCCTCTACAATGATTATGTTGTTACCAAGTGGAAGAGCAATAACGAACCTTCCGTAAACCAAATTGAAAATGAAACATACTATGTTTTTTCTCTTATGTGAAGATACTATGAAAAATAACATGGTGCAGTGTATAAAGTGTCAAAAAGAGGCCCATGAATCGTGTGCTGATTTGTGAAAATAAACTAAAGTTTATAATAACCGTCCTAGAAATTTGATACCAAGTGTTAATTTTTAAATGATTCAAACATTTTCCAAGTACTGAAAAATATATCTTTGAATCTTTTTTCATCTATATTTTTTAACACTGAAAAACGGCAACATCTTGCATTTGCTTGGTAAATATATCACGGTTTTTTCATCCCTGCTTCGAGCGCCAGCAGCCGTTACAGAACGTTCCCGAACGGTAATAGTCTCGGAACTACTACAAATGGTTGATGGCAGGAGATCCACTTAAAGAATCCCAAAAACGTGGTCTGACAGCTCCCTCTGGCGGCAAGAAGGTGCTCGGCAATTCTCTGTTGAAACAACAGACAATGACTATAAAATGCCAGAAGCGCCGGTGACAGCGTGGCTAATGATCCTTGTCTACTGAAGTCTCCCGTTGGAAGAAATGGGTGTGTTTGTTCTTGGTCCTACCATGATCTTCTGTCGGTGGTTCAATGTGTCCCCTAGACGTCAGGTTGGCCACTGCAACGTACGTGTTTTTCCCAAGAGAAGAAATGAGTTTCCGCACCAACGGGCAATCTCTAGCCAAGAGTTGACTGATCTCTCGAATTAACCAAGAGGCGGGGGAGGGGGCCTTGGACTACCAAGGGGTAGCCTCTCGCGTCCACCAAGAGTGCGTTGCTCTCTCGAATAAAACAAGAGAATATAGCCCTCTCGCGTCCAGCAAAAAATCTTTGCTCTCGAACTAGCAAGAGGCGTGGGTAGAGGTCTGCACCCGCTCTAGCCTAGGCCCGGCCCAGCCCGGACTCGTGTCCACAAGGTATACATAACTTCGGGGCTCGGGCCGTAAATTTTTAAATATACGATGATATTTCTCGGGCCTTTTCGGGCCTAACTTTGCAAATATACTGTACAACGATATTTATCATACCGTTCTTTTGGGAGGACTTTTGAAGCACATCTTTTGTAACTTCGGTAAAACAGGAGACGCCCACACTAAAAATCTTATTATCACTGTGCAGTGGAGAAAAACTAACTTTGTTGTGGTGATAAAAACTAAAAGCAACAGAAATAAATATGCTTAGCTTGTCTCTGAAATTACTGTTTCTTAGATTGAATTAAAAGAACAAACGCACTGGAAACAATAATTTGCACAAATGGACATCTTGTTTTAAATATTTAGAATAGTCATATCGTTTGTTAATGGACTATTAAACAATGGTTGAGCTCCAGGGCTGAGTCTTAGGTGAGCGAATACACGTAAGTATTTCCATTTCATTAAACTTTATATAAATGAACATTGCTTTTTAGAGAAAGTAAGTATAAACAATAACATTAATTTCGTTGTTCTCTCTGAATCATGTAAGCTTTTAAACCGCAAAATTAAACTTCTAAACTACAATTTTGCATTAATTATTAAGTTTCTGTAATTCGGGCTTCTTTGATTATCACACAGGCTCGGGTCTAGCCGTAACCTTACGGTCGAGCCCAGGCTAAAAATTCCGGGCCGCGCAGACCTCTAGCGTATGCTACCTCTCGCATTTACCAAGATACTAACAAAGCCTCTCGCAGCGGGAGAAAGAGGAACGAACATCTATTGAAATAAAACAATTCAGTTGCTGGTACACGTATATTTTGTTTTGATTGTATGCTGATCTGCAGAACAGAACCTGTTTCGCCAGGTTATGTTGACAGGTACAATGAATTATAGCAAACACTGGAATTCAACATTTAATTACTCATATACATACAGTAAACAATTAATTAATAACGATCAAGTCTTTATATCTCTTTACTTTCACTTAGAAGACTATTAATAATATTTAAAATAATAGAGAACACAATTTATGAAAGTTCGCAGTGTCGCGCGCCATCTTCGGGGCACGCCGGTGACGACTGCAGCTGCTCCCTGCGTAAGCGTCACCCGGTGGCTGTTTCGAATATAGTAATACTATGAGACGAAAACTAGTCACTGTCTAATATATTAATCGAAACATATTATTACCATCTTTTTTTTAACACGGTTGCGATTTAGGTTACCTATGACCTTACCGATTGCAAGGATGTAAAATTTACCGTCTCTGATATTTCTGGTTGGAATAAACTTTTCTAAAATATAGTAGTAAGAGACGGTGAAATATACCACATCAGGTGTTGGAAAGGTGGATAATTACATATATTGAGTAATGTTACGACTATCGCTATAAATTATTCCGAGTGGGAATTCTTGATTTTTTTGGTCTTGATCCAGCATCGCGAGAATAACTCTCTAACGGAAGAGAGCTTGCTGAGGGACATCATCCCTCAGGCTTCTAATGGACTTAGACCCTGTTATCCCCCTAGAATATACATTAAATTAAGCTGACGAAAGATTTCCACATTTCAGGTTTCCAATTGAGCAAAAGTATAACTCGCATTATATTAAGAACTTGTAATCACTTGTAACAACAAGTGAGCTACTCTTCTGAATCTAAAAATAAATAAATAGAAAGATATGTGACGATATAGCTGAAGCTGAAAGATGAAAGATTCTTGTAGAGTGACACATTAGGCTCTTTCCGATAGAGTAATATATCTGTAGCAATAAAAGAAAGAGGAAGAAGAAAGCAGGAAACCTTTTTCAGACTGCTCTGAGCGGAGATGAAGATGATTGATGGATGAGTCGATCATTACGCGCTTTTCCAAACAGCCATCCATTGTGACTTGTACTGAATTTGAGAAGCAAATCGATCAAAAGATAGACACACACACACACAGAGAGAGAGAGAGAGAGAGAGAGAGAGAGAGAGAGCGCTTGAAAGGAGAGGATGGCTGAAAATCTTTTCTATTCGTGACATTGAATCATTCACAGAATAAACATAAGGGGAAAAGAACATTGGATCTTCATATTTATAAGGTTCTGAAAGTTTCGGTCGTCATCGCTGAAAAATATGTCCATGGCCATAGTCAATAAAAGGAGAAACTTGTTATCCTTTCAAATAAATCACCAAATACAGGGTGTTCTAAAAGGAGTGAATTCAGTTTGTTTGATGCTCTTCATGAAAGTTCTTAAACAATACTCTAAACACAGTTGTGAGTAAGAAGTTTGTTTCATGGAGAGCCACGTAAGTTAAATGTAATTAACGAATTCAAAATGAATTTGTTTAGAAACTTTGGGCATCTATAGCTGAGGCCGGGATAGGATTGGAGGAAAGGAATGTGAGAAGAAGTCAACCACAACCTAAGTTAAAGATACTATTCCATAATTTGCCTGATGTGTCTGAGGAAAACTTCAGTCAGATTTTCGACCGCTGGTATCAAATCTAGGACCTCCCAAATACGAAGCCAATGCTATGGCCGCTCGGTTGACGAATTCGATGTATTGCAATTTACATTTGCTTACCTTGGTTTTCCAGGGATTTTCCTCAGTCACACCAGGCAAATTACGGGGTGGCACCTTCAATATTGGCCCTGGTTGACATCTTCCAATTTTCCTTTCCCCTCCCCTATCCTGGCCTGAGCTTTAGATGCCTAAATGCCATAAATACAATTCAAATTCAAAAATTCAAATGTGCTTACCTTTTCAAGTTTGTATGGTGCCAAGCTGAGAACTACGAATGTAGTTTTCGAGAGTTTCAATTATTCTTTGACTGTTTTGTTGTTGTTTTGTTTTTTTTACATATTTTGCTTGATAAAGTCGTAAAAGGATATGATAAGATAAGATAAAATGAATTTTATGGGCGGTAACAGCACTATGGCTTACGCCCGTCCCGATACGGGGAAGCCCCTTATCTTTGTCACGTCTAAAAATAGCTGTTAATTAAAATAATAAAATAATATAAAAGATGAAGATGTAAAAGGTCTTCACAATCAGAATAAAAACCAAGCCTGTAAACGGGGCTTTACAAATAAAACAAAACTACACTATAAAACCTAATGGAAGCCTGTAAATGGGACTTCACAAGATAAAACAAAACTACACTATAAAACATAACAGCAATGGAGCATAATCATAAAAAATAAACGGAAATCATAAAAATCTTCAAAAACAAGTAAAAGATCACCGTTTAAGTTTAGGTTTATACCTAGTTTTCCCTCTCCTTCCAACGAGATTAAAATCTATATCCATCAGGGGGTCCTCAACCATGTCGGAGGACAAAGATGAACTTGGTTGATGGATAGTATCTACAGACTCGTCCTGAGCTAATTGTGCAGCCAAAACGTTCGTCAAAGTCTTAATGCTCGTAGCGAGAGGTGAAGTTCGAGCTAATTTGGAGACCCTATAGGGACTAAAAGTAGGCTTAACCCGTGGAGCTCTAGAGCTCTTCACAGGTGTTTTTTGTCCCTGACTCTCCGGCGGCATATTGCTAGGAGTCTCCGATTCTTTGGGCGGCTTCGGAGTGTCGTCATGCACAACAGACTCTGTTTGTGTTGATACGTTAACTGTCTGGGTACCAACCGAGACAGTTTTAACTGCTATTTTGGCTACAACATGTGAAAACGCACCAGAGGGAAGGGTGCGCTGAGACTCTTTTACGCGACGTTTTGCATCTCCAGCAGATATTTTCTCAATAACCATCAGCTCTCTAATACGTTTTTCTTCTTTAAATACCGGACAGTCACGCGACCAGGCCGTGTGATCACCCTTGCAGTTAACACACTGAGGTTTCAGTGATGTGCAAGGATCCGCACCATGGCTGCTGGTACCGCATATTGCACATACAGCAGAGGTCGCCTTACACGACGTGCTGGTGTGTCCATAGTGCTGGCATTTAAAACACCGGAGCGGACTCGGTATATAAGGACGGACAGGTAAGCAATAGAATGCTGCCTTCACGTCCTTGGGGAGCTGTGGCATGGCAAACGTCAAAATTAACGAACTCGTGGGTTTAAGTTCTCCACTCTTTCTTGTCTTAATTCGACGAACATTAACTACACCTTGGCTGGCAAGTGCATCCTTAATCTCTTCTTCAGGGACATCTTGAAAGTCCCAACAAGATATTACGCCCTGACTATAATTTAGTTGACGATGCGGTTCAACTTGAACCTCAAATTGTCCTAGGGTCTTCATTCTTAAGAGATTAGTTGACTGCTTGTTAGTTAACGTCTCCACGAGCAAGGTGCCGTTGCGAAGCTTTTTAACATGTGCAAGTTCACCTGCAACGTAATTAAGTTGTTTTTGTATAACGAAAGGGGATAACCCCTTCAAACCACCTGGATTTTCTGTTTCATTCTTTACTTTAATCACAAGATATCGTGTAATAGACGGTACGATACTTGTCTGTTCCTCTACTTCATTTTTATTTTCATTGTCACTGCTGGATGCATTAGCTGTATGCGCCTTCTTACTAACATCAGTGACGTTCTCTTCGCTCTCTCTCTTCTGTCTCTTTCTTTCTTTCTGCGAAGGCGACTTATTAGGATGTGGTGGAGCCATGATGAATTGTAGCCGTAAATGCCCACACTTCTCCGTCTTCGTTCTGAGGAGCCAACGAGGCTGCCGGGTACTACCCTCATCACCCTTGTCAGCAAGCTGGAAATCGAGGCAAAGTCCAATGACTTGGCGTCGAAATCACTTGTACTCCCGACTGATGGATACTTGGGACACCCACTCCCCCGAGTGTTGGCGAGACCAAAGGTCCGAAGAGCTCCCCAATGGCGCACTTCCCAGTCTCAACGAGCTAGACCATCCAAGAATCTGCTGTTAAGAACTAGGCGCTATCCAATGGTTCCGCCCCCTTTCCCCTGGGCCCAGGGGCCATCGTCAATGCAAATACATCCTGTCACATCCTTGGTCATTGCGCGGAGGCGCAATTCACAGCACAAGAGGAGATGAAATAATGAGTCATCAATGGATGAAAAATGGGGTGAATGTAAATGAAATCCTCTCGGCTGGTCCTCCTTTCAGGCAGCGTAGATGTTTAGCTGCGAGGGCTGATTGCAGCCAGCAAAAGCCAGCTGGACGATGGGGTCGCCAATTCCCTACGCCGTTCGTAAAAGGAAACCAGCTTGAGCCAAAATTGCCTAAAGGTCCTACTAAGATTCAATTCAATTCGTAAAAGGAAGAAATGAAGATCAGGAGATTTCGGGAGACTAGGAAATGTTCCTATTCCTAGAAATCACAAGCTTTCGAAACATTTTCAAAAACAGTGTTATGTATTGTCTCTGGCAGTATGATTAGTTTATCCATTTAGAGAAGACCATGTTAAGTAAGATTCAAAAACCATTCAAACTGCCATACGTCTGCTTCGAGAGAGGTTTACAAACAGTGTTATTTTACGAAATATGAACATTTTGTGGCCTCCAAAATATCCCAATCAGACAGCTCGTGATTTTGTTCTTGAGGAAAACATGTACTGTGAAATAAGAAAACGATGAAAACTCGAAGCTGTCAAGAATAACATTCCAGTGAAAATCTCAATTTGACAAGATCACGCGAACGTGCAGTGTTTCACTTTGTGAAATCGACAAGCTCAGGGTGGTTATCTGCCCAAACCTTTTTCATATATGAATCTTCAAAAAACAAGTTTAATATGTATTTGGTCAGCTAATGCTAATGCAATACAAACAAGTGATGCGGAGCTCAGTCGGGGGACTGTGCGCTTAAGGTACCGCCAGGCTTCAGTAGCGAGCATCCCATCAATGATGCGTTCGAAAAATTGAGCGAGACCTTTCCAACGACATATCAACCACTTTCCGAGCCCCAGTAGTTCCAAAGTTCAAATCCCCCCACCATACGAAACTTGGGAACTGCTCCTGATATCTTATTCGGGTTGGAACTAGTCTTGTCGAGACCTTTCCAATGACATCTTAAACATTTTCCTTACCCTAGTAGTTCCAAAGTTGAAATCCCCCCCTGAAACTCGGGAGATACCCCTACAATCTATATGAATGATACGGGTTTGAACTTGTCTTGCCGAGACCTTTCCAACGACATTTCAAGCACTTTCCTATCCCAAGTAGTTCCTACGTTCAAAGTTGTCGACAGACGGACAGAGCGGGCGCATAAGGCTTCGCAGCCTTGCTGCTGAAGCCTAAAATTGAATTGAATTGAACTGAGTTAGGGTTTAGGCTGAAACATAAAAATGAAAGTTCTGCCATAACTTTGTTATTATTCAAGATGGAATGACCAGGAAAACTCAGATGAAGTGAAATACTTTAGAGATCTGCTTATATACTTATATTTATACAAAAATGAACAGATATAGAGTAAAATCATTGAAGTAGTATTTACAGAAAACAAATAATTAAACATTTTTTTTTTCACATTTTTAAACTTTCTATAATCTTATCTCCACACATGGGTTGGTCGTTTTGCATGAAGAGATTATTCTATACAGTTTTATAAAGCTTCTGTTAATTATCTCGTGTATATTATTGACGATATTTCACCTTTGGAAACGATACAAATGCAAAGTTTTATGTAGATTGTTGGCACGCTATGAAAAGATTTTACATTAAAATATTTCTATAACATTTTTCTTTCTTTTAGAAATCTAAAGGGAACATTTTCAGTTAAACAAAAAAAAAAGATCAAAAGACTTTGGAGAGAATCTTTCTGGTCAGTGAAATAAAAATCAATCTTTTCTCACAGTAATGTCTGATTGTTATCTTTATTGCCTACAGTCGAGAGCTCATGTGAATTATTTCACTGTTTCTAAGTACTATTCCTTTCTTTTTTTATCTTACTGGAAGGTATAAGGAGAATCCAATAGTTTTAGCAGAGTGGTTTTTATCTCATTTCGTGAGATACTGTTTTATTTAACTTTCTTTTATTTTTAACGAAAAGCTATGACGAAGAGATATGTTCTGGTATATCGTTTTGGATAATACGAAATTCTAATTGAAAATTCAATACAAGGTTTGGAACAAAAATACATTAAGGAATCTTATGCTTCAGTGGATTTAGATCGATTACTATGAGGAGGTTTTGTGTGTGTGTGAGAGAGAGAGAGAGAGAGAGAGAGAGAGAGAGAGATCACTTTTATACAAGGCATGTTTCGAATATAGTAGCAATATATTGGAAACAATTAGCAACGGTCATCTGTACATGTTACAAGTTTGAGATGCTCCACGTGATTAAAGTGTTGGGACACTTACTGAAAACTATCGTCAGACTGTTTAATCGCTAACCTGTCGTTTGACCGAGTGGACATTGCTCAGTTCGTAGGGGGAATAGAGCGAATTTTGAAGGTTCTGAAACTAACCCCAGCAGTAGGCCTTCCTGATTGCGATTTCTATCGTTTTTTGTCCATACTAGGCGAATACCTAGATGGTACCCTCAAATTAGACCCTGATGAACTTCCTTATCACATCCTGTCCCTTAACCTATTCTCCTATGAGCAAAAGTTGTCTAAAGGGCATTCACTGATTACCCGGACTGTTGGATTTTTCGCGCGGTGATTCATGCGGAGCAGCAATCGACCTTGGATCCTTGGATATGCCGACCGTCACGGGTTGCTTACAGCATAAAATAGCTCTATCTTGTCAGTCGCATGTGGCACTCATGACAGCGATGAGTAAGGAGGAGGTGCCTCGCTCCGCGAAACAAATGATTATAGTTTTTTAGTGGGGGGAAGCGATACCAAATTCATAAATCTCACCAGACTTCGCTGATAATATAGGGCATACTGTCTATCACGTATGCAGGTCTTTCGGGGTTGGAGAACGCGGATTAAAAATTAACTGTATGTCAGATATCCACAAACTTCCATGACACTGATAAACATCGAAACGGTGAATGAGATTGTGCGGGTCAACAAAGAATTTGCTCAACAAGTCAACATCAGTGTTGACAGTTCCCATAGTATTTGTTTTCTCCAGAACAATTCCAAACTATAAATAGGCCACTGAATCAAGCACATCATAAGACAACACAAATTAGACGTACTGTCACCCCTCGAAGATTATATTCTATCCTTGTTGGAAGACCGGATGGAAGGAGACCATTGGGAAGACCGAGACGTCGTTGCGAGGGCAATATTAGAAGAAATCTTCGAGAACTAAGTGCTCGTGATGAAAACTGGTTTGATGTTGTCCAGGATAGAATCCCATGGTGAACGTTTGTTACTGCGGCGATGAATTTGCGAGTTCCATAAGTCATAGAGTTAGTTAGTCACCCCGCTTATAGCCAAGATTTAGCCCCCAATGATCATCGCCTGTTCGCAAGGCTGAAACATGACTCAGCGAGAAACCCTTTTAAAGGTAACAATTCGGTCATTACAACTACAATAATTCTCTCATACGACAGTGAATTCACATCCAATCAAACATGATCTTTGTCGTAGTGATAAAACAGTTTCCAAAACTCACGGAGGAAAGACAGACTCTAGCGCAAGACGCTAACTTTGAATAATGATATATTTTGCAGGTATGTACCAAGAGCATCTTTGTTGTGATTTTCAGGGGGAGACGGCGCCCATACACTGCTAGGGTTTCGTTATGTCTTCTAAATCCTTGCCTAACATATCTATTTAAAAGGTAAAATAGTGTAACTCCAAGAAAACTAAATACTAATATCAAAGTAATAGGATTCCCACTCAAATTCCGGAACCTGTTGCATGTTCCCACATAACACAAAACCTGCCCGGGGACATCCTGTGGCGCTCCCACCCGGAACCACGGGACGATTCCGGGATTATCCCATGGGATACCCGGAACAGCCAAGGGACTTACGCGGGAATTCCAGATGTCCGCTTAAGTCCCGGAAAACGGAACGACCCGTGGGATTCCTGTGGGAGTCCAGCTGGATCAAACCCATGGAAAACCAGAGGAAATCCACTGGTAAAACAACGGATGCCAACGGGATGATCCCGGGACGAATGGGACGCCCGAGACATTCGTGCGACCCTGATGGGAATTGCATGGGACGTCTTAACGGAAACCCGTATATAGGATAAATCACCGGCCGTGAGGTATTCTGCCACGATAGTGCTCCTGGAAATGTCAAGGTGAGGCTAGTGGCTATTCTTGGCTGTCCCAAAACGCCAATCAAATGGCTATGGGAATCCCCACGTATAATGAGACAAATTCCATTCGATAGAACATGCAAACGTACAGAGACCATTAAGCTGATTATAAACTCGATGAGATGCACAAGGACGTGAAGAGAACGATGGAAGATTATCAGTACAGAAACAAGCAACAAGATTTATTGAAATTTTGCAAGAGTCACGGTTTAATAAATTTGCGTACCCAATGTTGAAATTGTGGGAAGGAGGTGAAAATAACTAGAAGGAAAACAACATATCGTTTTCGTTTACCTAACCTAACCCCAACCTAACATTCATATCGATTCTTAGCAAGAAGGTAGTGGGAGACAATTTCCATTATAAAAACTTGGTATTTCATGCATCTCGTTCATAGTGGAATTGGAGGAGCTCTCATAAATTTTTGCCATGTACAGTGCTTCTCTAACCAGTTCGGCAAGCGTTACGGAACATAGTCTATGAATTCTAGTATTAACAAAGTACAAGGTCTTACTACACCATTCCTCGCAACATAGGTTTCATCTAGTATTTCTAAAGCAAAATAGCCTAGCAAGTATACTCAGTAAATGTCTAGCGTGGAACAATGCTTCCAACCAATCCTGAAAATTTAGTACTGTCATTACCATTGTAAAACTCGTTAAAACAAATAATTACCATGATGGCAGACGGGCACACGAATTTCACTTCTGTGGAAGAAAGTGCTCATGTAAACGATTTAAATGGATTTTACCATCAAGCAGTCACCAAGTCATTAGGTTCATTATAACTTAACAATGTATATTTGTTTATTAAGACTTGGGTACCGTTAAGATTCATGAATATAATTTAGATCTGAGTAGTAAAAATTGATGTTAGCATGCAACACTGTGTTAACTGATAATACCTGAAGTTACTAAAAATAAACAACTAGGTAGTTTGCATTTGAAATCTAAAACTATTTTATACTCATTTATCTTTATTTCAATTTAAAATTCAACTCTTTTTTAATAGATAATCACTCTAATTGCTTCTCGCGCGGCGGATCCGCTATCCCCATTTTGAGAAACAAATGAATGTTATATACGCGCTGTGGCTGCATTGAACGTGTGACGACCAGGGGAACTTTGATGCTTTCCAGTATTTTCTGTACATCTTTCTCACAATATTTTTATTTTTATTACACATATACAAAATTCTACGATTTCTAAATGTCGCTGCTAGTAGTTGTCCTGTGGGACAACTGTGGGATTCCCATGGGAGCAGTACCATGACTGTCCAAGGCAGGATCTTCATCGGATCACCTATTTCTTTATGGGGTCATCGTGGGTCATACGGGATCAAAATGGGCGCTCCCGTGGAGGGCTTATGCTATGAGGGTTGATGTGAAAAAGTAAATAATTGGATGCCATCTTAACATTGGTCTTTGTTTCGAACGTCACCGGTCATTAGTAATCCAATTTTATGATGTAGAGATATCTTCACTAAGCATCATCAATGAAAAAAGCATTTGTAGCTTGTGGTATCTTTATTATTTCACAATTCATAAAAGAAAACCCGTGAATGTACCTTCGTACATTCGTATACACGAAAAACCATTTTAAAGAGGTGTATAACAAGATAACCAATCTAGGAGCTCAATAACGTTCGTTGTCAAGTAAACAACTCGGAACCAATGAGCGACGTCCTTATAAACCGTAAAGGTAAAATCCAAGCATGGATTTAAACCAATGAATAACAGATTTTCGTACGGAAAGAGAAAAAACCAATCAGAACGTCGGAAACAAGACTGTAAAGAAATCCTACCTTTTAACACACATACAGTAGTTTGTTATAGATTACCTAAAATAAAATAAAAGAATAACTTTGGAAAGAAGCAATACATCCTCTCCCATATACTAAAGAAGACAAATCCGGGGGAAAGTCTAAAGTGTATCCACATCTGGGAGTTTATCAAAAGGGCATCCCAGATAAACAAATAGCACTAAAATTAATGAAAACTAATGTATCTATCTCTTGCCACTAAACGTTACTTTAGCCTCTGAGCTCACATAAACATATAGAATGAACTTGACAAAAAAATATTCCTAGAACGTTTTCTTTAAAACACTTATTTCACTCTCATCACATCAAATAGAGAAGTGAAGTATCCTAGTTACAATAAAGTATAATGTTGGTACTAGCCATGCTTTAAAGATACTGTTAAAGAACCATGTTTATAGCATGCAGCACACAGAATGTTAGTAGGAACCAAAGATAGCCCTGAAGATGTTTGAAATATTAGATTACGTTGTTTTAGATTGACAAAAGCGAAACATGCCCACACACTGATTTAACACAAGAAAAAATATTAATGTTAAAATATTGTATGTCAACCACCACCACATGTTCGTTAAATATCTGTTTGTTTGTTAATGTTAATTAATGTTATATAGCAAGAAATGAAAGGCATACACAAGACTAAATATAAGTTAAAGCTCATGAAACGTTATGTTTGTTTATCTCACCAAATTGTTGAAAAAAGTATTCAAAATCATCTGTTCTTGTTGCTGTATCGCAAGAAACATCTCTTCTTGTTGTTGTATAGAAAAACATCTCCTCTTGTTGTTGTATTGAAAAACTTTATCCAATTCACGAAAGCAAATATATAGCCGAAGTTGAAGTTGAAAATGTGTTGTTTCAAGGCGTTGAGAAACTTTTGTCATAAATGTTGTTAACAATTCCAACGCTTGTTTTTAATTGGCCTAATTCATAAAACTCTATAAGATTGGATAATTGTTTTTGTTTTTTTAATTCCTTACACAGACGTTTGTGTGAGTAACCTTGATTATCTATTCACTTCATTACGTCCAATTAATTATCAACATGATGTTTAGAGTTAACTTCTTTATGCCGGGCATTACTCATTTCCTGTTGTGTGAGTTTATGTTGTGCTGAAGTCTTGTCATTGTGCTTACATTGTAAGAGTTCTTCACTCTCATTACCCTGCATTTCAGTACATGTTGAATGTTTAGTTTTGTGTTCGTTGATGGGAGTATTTTGCAGCTGTAACAACAAGGATTTACTGACATCTATCAGATCATATAAGCCTTTTCTTGCACACTTTATTTCTTTTGTTAATCTATCGATTTGAACTTAGTTTGACAGTATTACTGATCCTATACCATCAAGATTGTTTTCTGCTATCATTTGTACATCTATATTTTGGAAATGACGATTTGCAAGTTCCAAGGTTTGAGTGTCTACCGACCTCATTTGTTTAATTGATTTAACAAATTGTCCAATCTGGAAACAACAAATCCATGCCTTCTAATCCAATAAGAATGTTATTTATTTCAGCCGTAGTTACTAGAAATTCTAATGTTATGTCATTGTTTGAGTAACGCACTGACAAGGGTACTTTACCAACCATTACTAGATCTGTATTGTTAATTAGTTTTAGTGTATGCTGTTGAGGTATGAATTTACCCATCGCTCCTATGAAGGAAGAAAAGATAATGAAATTAGATTTTTACACAATCCTGTATGCAATTAACCTCGCAACTGTGTGTGTTCTAGAAGAAGATAAATTTCATTATTCTTTTGTAGTCTTGTAGAGGGTTCATTTGTATTAGATTCAGAATTCAATAATAGAATATCATTGATGAAGTGCGTAAGTGTTTCTTTTTGCTGTTCGTATTGCATTTTGGCAGAAGGTTCGAGAACTTCGAAGTATGGGATCTCACTGATCATTCCATTGGTTTCTTTTGCTTGTTGCGTTTTCTCTGCTGCTTTCTTTCTAGCAAAACAAGCTTTAGATATATGTCCAACTTTACTACAAAAATTACAAGTTAATTTACTAGCAAAATAGTTGCGGAAAGATTGTCGATTTCGGTGAATACCTCCATATTTATAACACGTTTTATTTACCCACTCTTCCACTTTACGGCCTTGTTTAGGTAGACTATCATTAGATTGAATATAATAATGGATTGCGACTAATACATTTTACCGTGTAACTAATGAAACAAATGGGAGTCTTCATCATTTAACAAATGAGAATGCATAAATTCTTCTTTATAGACTGCGCCAAAATAAATATGCTACGGTTTCATTATGTCTTCTAAATCCTTGCCTAACATATCTATTTAAAAAGTAAAATAGTGTATCTCCAAGAAAACTAAATACTGATATTAAAGTAATAGGATTGCCACTCAAATTCCGGAAGCTTTTGCATGTTGATGTAAAAATGTAAACAATTGGATGTCATCTTAATATTGGTCTTGTTTTGAACGTCACCGGTCATTAGTAATCCACTTTTATGATGTTAAAGATATCTTCATTAAGCATCGTCAATGAAAGAAGCATTGGTAGGTTGTAGTATCTTTATTATTTCACAATTCATAAAAGAAAACCCGTGAATGTGCCTTTGTACATTCGTATACACGAAAAACCATTTTGAAGAGAAGTATATAACAAGAGAACCAATCTAGGAGCTCAGCAACGTTCGTTGTCAAGTAAACAACTCGGAGCCAATGAGCGACGTCCTTATAAACCGTAAAGGTAATATAAAAGCATGGATTTAAACCAAGGAGAAACCAATCAGAACGTCGGAAACAAGACTAAAGAAATCCTACCTTTTGGCACACATACAATTGTTTGTTTGTAGATACCTAAAATAAAATAAAAGAATAACTTTGGAAAGAAGCAATCATAGTAGGGATATCAACAGACAGTTAAACGTTAAATAATACCGTTTGTCTACCTGATCTACACATACTGCCTTCTTTTTTTAAGCTTTGACTGACATTTGTGCCATATTAGTATAATTCTCTCTTGCTAGGGGAGACGAGTGCCCCCATTGTCCCCCTGATGGCCGCCCTTGATTTGTATCCTTTTCACATTTCCAAACATCTCATGAGTCCGGGTCATAACTAAATGTCTTGTAAAATCCAAATTAAAAATATAATTATCCAATATCGAATATTAATATGAAGTTGGTTCTCCTTTTCCCCTTTATCATAATGTAAATTCTGGCTGGAAAACTTCCCACCAATTGCATTTCATTCTTCCAGAAAATCTGTAGTCAAAGTAAGTAGTGATGTCGAACGCTAGGGTATGGTGCCCAGTCGACGTTTTAATTGAACCAGAGTTTACTGTAATTGAAATCAGGATTCTGTGCAGGCCAGTCCATTTTGTCAAATTTCTCCTCAACAAATCATTTCATTAGGCGACAAGTCAGTGTGGAATTTTTATTTACATATTAGGTTAAGTAGGTGGTTAGGTGAGGAAAGTTTACCATTGCTACCAGATCGATTCAGAAATAGTCGAAAACTGCGAATTGAACGCCTTAACTACATCACAATAAGACTGTTATCTGAAGACAGAAAACTTGAACACGTTGATAAGGAGACAACGAGAATATAATAATATTTTCGGTGTAAATGAGAATTATGAAGTTGCTGAAATTTAGAATTTTAAATCTTGCTGACACCAGCACTAAATATTTCCCATGGCACTGACGTGCACGTATAAAATTCGGCTGCCGTCGCTCCTTGCACGGAGCAAAGCTAAAAAATTAATATCTAAGTTACAGTGCATCGTTGAAACACTATTCACTTTTAGTGTGGTATTAATTGCGGGGCAGCTAAAATATGATTTCTAGAAAATGATTTCAATTTACTATGAAGTTGATCGATAGAATATAACGTTTGACAAAGTCCCTCTTCAACAAGAAAAGTGCAGTGTCTGCAATGAACAGATGTTAAAATTGCGCGTTTCGTGCGTCGATAAAGTGTCACAAGTCTTCTGAAAGGCTGCACACAGAAAAAAAAGTCACTGAATGTTCAGTTGCAGGCAGTCAAACGTATAGTTCCAGATGAACCTGCCGAACGTTCGGCTATGACAACTGAACATATTTAGTTAAAGGTATTTAGTGAACGGAACAATACGTTCAGTAAGCAGTGTACCAGGCGTTATAGTGCCTGTTACTGGACGCATATAGTAAAACAGTACTGACTAGCGAAACAAAGAGAGGTCTGAAGTGGGGTTCGAACTCACGACAATCAGATTTGCTTGTTCACCTTGTTGTCCAACACTCTACCCCTGTTCCACCGTTTCTTCTGTTGGACGTAGGAAATTTTACTAGTCATTTTATGTTATTCGAAACGTGGAAATTTTATTAATTGATCCAGTGTTAGAATAGAGCTATGAAGAAGACTGATTCCTGATTTTACAGAAGTGAGACATTTCAAGAGTTTCATAATGACGTTTACTTTACTGTTCGGGTCGACGACATTTCTCAAACACACTGATTGCCAATTTCCAAGACATTCAGTGAATATACGTACTTTCCACTGGTTGTATCACTGCAGTAACTATAACCGCCCAGTTACATTCTCCTCATCACGCATTTGGTTCCTCTTACTGTTTAGTAACAGGTTGTATAATACATAGTAACTGGCATCAGACATGTTTTGTTGGAGTTCAACCAAACATCGTTCAGTTCTTGGTACTATATTGTTCAGTATCTGTTACTCTAGGTTTAGTTGCGTTAACTAGAGCCCTTTTTACCATTTGTGTTTCGCTGCATGTACCATATAAGTTGCCTCTTGTACAGTTCGTAGTACCAGATGTCTTGTTGACGGTACCAGAAAATCCTTAACTGGACCTGTTTAGTTAAAGCTTATGGATCGACTTTTCTGTGTGTGCCTCGTGCTTCTGTTGATTATGGCTGACCTTTCTTGCAGTTCATAGGAATATTGCGTCTTCAGTTAGTTTATTTTTAAATTTAGTTTGATTTTCTCTTCAATAGGAATGGTGATATCGTACCTCATATGATACAAAATCAATATTCTGTATTTTAAGAAGTAAGAATGTATTCTGCAATACTGGGACAACTTTTGTGATTGAATTCTTGGCATTCGCTGTTCTAAAACTTCCTAATGGTTTCCTTTTTCTTTAATTTATTTCTTGTTTCTCAGAATATCCATTTCTTATCCAACCCTCCAGACTTTGTAGCTATGCTTATTTCAGATGACACAGAAGATCGGAATAAAATAAATCTTGGTTCAAAAACATTCTTCTCTTCAATCTGAAGAACAGCTATGGAAAGTTTGTAGTAAAACCGCCCATGTCTGTTTTATCATATGTAATTAGGAGATTTCCACATATATCGCTATACTTTGACTTATTAAATAATGCCAGTCTTCCATCGGAAGTGATTTGTTTTTATGTTTTCTTGTTCAATTTCAAAATGGCATTATTACTTCCTTCAGTATCAATAATAAACTCCACAATTTGTAAATTTTCAAGAAACAAAAAACAATTAACAACAGAAAGCACCCTGCCATAAGTAACAGGGAACCAATGGCGGTTCTACATATAAAGAAAAAATACAATAAGCTTTTTGGACTCCTTGTGTATATATGCCTTTGCTAAATCAGTTTCTTACGGACTTAAAGGTTGAATAAGCTTACGTTAAAAGCAATTGAGAACAAAGTTTGTATATAGTATTAAAAATGGACCTCATGATAGACCTCTATTATGAGCTCTGTGGTATTATACGTGTATTTGTAGTATGAAATTAAAAACAGTGAGTCAATGGAAGACTTTTAATTGAAATTCTTTTCCATTTTTGTATTGAGTTAGAGGTACACACTGATCAAGTCATATGAAGACTAGCGTCAAGACATATTTTTATTTTTACTTTGAAGTTGAAAAACAAAGAAAGAGTCAATTTAGACAAAAATAAATGATAAAACAAAATACTGAACGCTCAATTATCTACAATCTAAAAAAAAAACTAATAAACTCTATGATAATTCAGTAAAGACCAATTACAAACTTCATATGAGTACAGTCTGGCGGCCATTTTGATAACGTCATATCTCCCACTCCCACTGCCGAATATTTTTAGACTGCTATATTTTGTTGCTACTACATACTGCTACAGCTTGTTCAACAGCTGTACAAATGCCTGAATTGTAATGGGGACTACGAAGAAAAATGCCGAATTTATATATGCCGTACTTAGTTGTAATATAAAAAATATTTTATATTACAACAAAAAGGTTTTTACTTTAAAACTGAATTTATATTTTCAAAAATCACAAAATATTTCAACTTAATTGAAAGTTTTTTTATTTAAAAGGAAACCAGACAAAACAAAAATTTAAGATACCACAGACTTTTGTGTACATTTTGATATATTAATACATTTAGTACTTCTTTTTTATTTATTTTCAGCATCACGTATGACCAAATAATATCCTTATAGCTACCCATTATTTTACGAAGATATTTATCATCTACAGAAAGAAGAATAAATAAACAATTTATATTTACAACACAAAGATATCTTCTTTAACAACTATTTTAGCCAATGATGATTTGTTTGCCATTACGGAAAGATTTGCATGTGCAATTTAGAAAGAAAACTTTTCAAGTAGCGACACCAACTGCTCACAGGTGGAAAATGAAGGGAAGGAGTAATTTGACTGCATTATGTTTCATCCTTTTTTTTAAAAAAAAAAAAAAGATTTTTTTCTCAATGACTGTTGATCATGTTTCCAATACCTTTATAACAATTGTCCCACAGAATTCCATAATAACTTTCAGATAATAATAATAATCACGTACAAGATAGAACAATAAGCAATGCCCTGCCTACTTTGACTGTGTTGATTTCGATCCATTTGACATGGATTTACTTGATTCCAGTGAAAATTTAAAAGTACCAATGAAGATCAGAAGCTCACTTATTGGTTATTAGTACTCACGTGATTGGCCACTTGACATAAGCCTCTAGTTTCTGTTAGACGAAAGTAGAAGACAAACACAAGCGACGTTCACTCCCAAAGATCTTGAAACAGTAGCTTCCCGCAAGACTGGGACACCTAGTGTCATCATGTGGTCACTGACAAAATCATGTAAACGAAGACATGTTTCATGTTCTGGCCATAAAACTTTCATCCCATGAGTTCAACCTTTCACAACTTCTCTCATTTCAGATTGAGATTTGTGTATCTGAGTAGTCGTGTTTATTGCTTAACAGAGTACCAAACAGTAATTTCCGCTAAATACCTAATAGAACATAGGCATTTGACATAATTGAAGAAGTTCAAATCTTACTTATGTCACCAGATTTCATAACAAACCTCTGACAGCCATGGAAATGGGATTATACGCAGATCATACTCACGAACAAAGAAACTAAAGTTTATTTGTTGTAGTATGTCAGAAAAAGATCCCTTTTAAGATCCAATTTAACTCAAAAGCTATTAGTACAGTAATCAGAATAAAATTAAACAAAATGCTGACAATCCTAGTCGAGAGAAAAGAAAGATATTTGATTGGTTATCCAAAGTAATTTGAACTAACAAATCCAGGACAATGTAAAAGAAGAAAACACTGGCCATAATAAACAATAAGAGATGAAGCAATGTGATTGGTTGTGTGAAAGACTAATCGAATGACGTCACAGTAACACTACAGAAACAAGTGTTTGGTTCTATTAAAACAATAACCAGACAGAACGGATTTTGCAACGACAATTTTATTTACAAAATCCATAGTATTCATGGAAGACAAACCATCAACACGTTCATAAACGAAGTATCCATTTAGTTTTCGTCCATTTCGTGCGGAGAACGCATTAAAATACCTGTCAATAGTGGAAAATATTGAAGATCAGCAGATGTTTGTTCCACGATTTTGTACGAATGACTTTTTTCTCCCTACATCTGCCTCCAGTTCTCTCTCTCTATCCTTTTTTATTGTATTTTTGCTGTGCTACTTTTTTTTGGTTCAAGTCCGTACTTCCCTGAATGAAGGTTTTGCGTGATGCGAAACCATTAGAGGCGTATCGAAGCATCTGTGAAGAAGAGGAGAGCAAACAATCAATTGATGGATACGATGGAGGAGGAAGTGATTGTATTTGCCAGTATTTGAGTGGCAGAGAACATAGAGAGATGTATATATCGACCCTCCTACTTCTTCTATGCTGGAAAATGTATACATTCTTAACCTGGGACTAGTAACAGGATATAAATTTACAATTCGTGTTTTCAGTCCACTCATCTTATTCACATTATTTGGGTTAAACAAAACGCATTCATTAAACATGCCTCTATATTGCGGATTACATATATGTTTGTCTCTAAGAGGAAGATTGTTTAACATTGAATTACATGTGCTCGTATTAACTTAGTTGTTTGTTTAGGATTGTAGAGATTTTGTTTGAAAGAAATATGGTATTTATTCTGCCATATAGATCATCATAAGGGAGAAACAAAAGATTTTGTCGTGCTATCACTTAATTGACATTCAAAATGATAACATTCCGGTTTAGAAATAAGATCTGTGATCTCATTTCCAAACCGGCATGTTCTCATTTTGCATTAAATGAAAATGCTTACATCTTTTATCCAAGAAAATTTGTCTCGGTGCACCGATAAGAACTTTTTCCTCAATTGTAAGGAACTTTTTTTTACAGTGCTGAAAGTTCACGTCTTTACATTTTTAAACCATCATTTGGACACTACCCTAAATTATTCAGCTCTTGATCACTCATTTTTTTTTACTTACGATCACCATTTTGGAAACCTAGGAAGATGTTGGCTAGAGCAGTATACAAGTCTTGGTGAAAATCTATTGATTTAATCAACTGCCCTATGAAGGAAAGAATTGTCACTTTTCTCGTTATGTATAAAATAAGTTCAAAGCAAAAATAAGTTGGTAGTTTATTGAACAAAATGCGTTTTAAAAAAATGTTGAAAATTAATTTTTACCGGCGGCTACAGCTCTGTTACTTTTGCTCGTCCGGATAAAAACGCTCAAAATTCGCTCAAGATATGATATAGAGTAAAGATTGGTAATATCATGACACTGCTAATATGGTGATACGTTTCATCATTACCGAGAGTTATCGAGTTACAACTATCACTCAGGGAATACAGGGAATACTTGTGGATTCATCTGGCGGAGAAAATTTTAACCAACAACTGCTGGTAATACCGTGGCATTGCAAAATCCAATGTATCACGAAGTTAGCACATGCCACGGCATTATCCTACTCTCATCACTTTTTGTATACATTATTTACATTTCTTGAACATGACAAAATTATAAGTGCATGGACAAACATAAAACACTATTGCTGGTTGGTCGTTAAGTTTCTGATCACTATAAACAAAAAATGGAGATAAATTTGGAAGTGATTCAGATATACAGAAGCTCGATTCGCGTGCATGCGTCCAATTTTGAATTCCCTGCTCACAGAATAGACCAAACCGAGGGGTTAAAAGCGTATGAGAAAGTCAGTAGCCTGTAGTAGTGAGTCACGGTCGCAAGTGTATGCTGTGAGCATCATGGCTCCAAAGGTTAACCGGTTTTGGAAGGGCTACGTAGTTGCACCTTTCGACGCCAAGCATTCGGTGTCTAAAATTCAAAAACAGTACAGAGAATATGGATGTGCACTGGGTCCGACGGCTATCAAGAACATAATCAATCGACATAAAAACCAAGAGTTATCAGCGATTCAATCAGTCACGAAGCGAGCGTGCCCTGCAGTGACGCCGCCTGTCTCATAGCCTGCATCAAATGACCCTCTAGAAAAATCTCCTTTCGCAACGTGTGATAGCCACACGACTCCACCTAGCACAGTCAACTGCAAACCGCAACCTGCATGAGAAGTTGAACCTCCGGGAGGTCTTTAAAGGTCATGGATATTACCTAAGTGCGGCCTATTGGTGTGAGAGAAAGATCAACAGCAGGCGCCCCTACGAACGCCATTTATGCGGGGAAAAGTGGAAGCATGTTGCCAGCCTAGATGAGGCATGGGTGTATTTATCAGACTGTCGCAAAATTCGAGCCATCATTTACACTTCACGCGATGTAGAATTCCTTCTGTGTTCATCCATCATTGCAAAGCAACTTTCTCGAAGGGATTCATAGCTGTTGCGGAATACTGCTATCAAGACAAGTTAACTATTCGTCAGGTACCTAAAAACTATAAAACAAACTCTGCCTTCTTTATAAGCAACATATCATTACTCCAATTTACACAGATCACCTGTCTCGTTTGTATGGAAATGCCATCAATCAAGTCTCTATGCATCTGGATAAGGCTTTATCCCTTACGTCTCATTCTACCCGTAATTTTCTGTAACAGATTGCGCAAGACACCGGCATTCAGGCTATTCCATTTGACGATATACCGGTGAAGTCACCAGATGCCAGTCCTATGTATCTCTGCGGATTTGGCCTACTTAAAAGGGAACTTTCATCTCATCGTGTTACCATTCTCCGGGGCCTGTGGAAAGTCTGTAAGGTTTGGTTGTTCCTTAAAAAGTATTTGGCTGTTACCTGAAGAACGTCTGTTACCAGTGAACATCGTATCCACCGTAAAATACAAAATAGGTAGCGATTTGTATGTGATCATTTCAGATGCTATGGCGGGGTTCCACACTTCAACTGATTCTAATTGCACGACAACTTAAACTCTGGAGTGTATAGAAATATTCTGGAGAACTCAGTAATCCCCATGTAATCCCCACGCTCGCGACGAACCCTTCTTCGAAAATGATAATGACCCGTATATTTTTTTCCAAGATTGCGTTTAAGTGGTTTGAGAAAATTTAGATATTTCGGATGGACTGGTCAGTACAGACACCTGATCCTAATCTCAACACGAACCTATGGAAGGAACTAAAATTATGGGTTTGTACTAAACTGGACTGCCTTCATGCATAACTCCTTGTACTCCAGCTGGAATGGGGGAATATCCCGTTTGCTACACTACAGAAGCTTCAGCGTATTTTACCTAGACAGATGGCTGCTCAATCGTAGCATATGGAGGAGCAACCAACTGCTGAGGTTGGTTGTTACTGCTGTTCTATTTGTATATGACATCCACTCACGTTTGTCAATGTAGTGTAAATACATAGATAGATGAGAAAGCTGAATATAAGACATAAAATGTTAGAACGGTGTTTTCAGGCTTAGCAGTTACGTTGAAATTTTAATGTGGACTCCTAGATGATTTCGAGGTTCATTATAAAATGTAACACGTGAAATTAACGTAATGATTTTCTATGGCAGCAGCTGATAAACTTTGGATTGGAACACTTATGGAATTGTAATAGAAGAAGTGTATCTGGGAAAGTATTCACCATTAGCTCGTTTCCAGCTAACAATTATAATGATGACGCAGATAATATTACCTATCGAGATAAATATAAAAACTGGTAAATCATTTAAAGTGTACTCGAAAGAAGGATACACTGAGTGAAACAAACCACAGTAGACAATATCAATGGTCAATTAAGGAGAGTTTTATGCAAATGGATTAGATTTTAAACGATATTACCTATTCGAACTCAAGAGAACGTACGTTTACTATATAATCCAACATAAGCCAATAATGGAATATTGTTTAAGGCAAGTCGTGAATTAGTATCGGGAGGTATCTCTTAATAATTACGAATAATCTTGAACATTGTCATTATCCACAGAATGGACCGATAGTTAACAATAGAGTAGGAATTGTAAGCAGAGTAAACCAGGATCCTGACTTTATTTACAAACAAAGCATGTTGGTTATTGTTGTAACATAACAAAGCATGTCTTTATCACATTGTTGTACTGCCAGAGGGTACTTACATCCCTCGCGAGCATTCTCTTCAATGTAATTGTGAATGTGTGTGTGTGTGTGTTTGTGATTGTATTTTGATGTGTGTGTGTGTGTGTGTGAGAGAGAGAGAGAGAGAGAGAGAGAGAGATCATTTCAGTAATTAGAGATTTTGAGAGAAACAGCAAACGTAAGCTCATTTGCTCAAACGACCTCATTCCACAGATCACGCCATATGAGATCTCTGTGATATTGACAATTGATCAGTTTACACAGATTGTATGGGTACTGTGTTGAAACAGAAAAAGAACTTGGACCCGATTATTGTAGGTATTATTTGAATGCTTCTATCTTTAGTATTGAATTACACTATTCAGCTAATAAAGCATAAATATTGTGGGTGAATATATGCAAGGCAAGGCATATGGTCATTGCATATAGACAGATTCGTTAGACTAATGGTAACAAATAAGAGAATATAACAATATTAAGATATCAGGATTAAATGCCTCTTTCATTCCATATCTAGAAGTTAAATATTTCTTTCTTTAGCTAACAGACTGGGTACTTTCGAGTACTGAGAAAGAAAATAGGTACCTTGAAATGACAATTGAATACGAGAAACAAAAATTCTTATTTTCTTAATATGAGGAGAGACTCCGTTTAGGAATTATAAATAGAAGTAGATATTCCGCCAGAATTTTCGATTTTGGAGAATATAAAGTCAAAATTGGGAGGGTGTTAGTGGAGTTTTGCACAGTTTCTATCGATTTTTGTCCGTAAAATTTTTAAACTTGTTGGATATGCTCGAGAATTTGGGGGGTCTGGCAGAATCACTGTGCGAAAGTAATATTATACACAATATGAAGAACAATCTCTGTCAAGAACCGAAGTGTATGAATAATGTTGACAATGAATTGTAAGCCAGAATCCTACGAACTTACATTGCACCAGAGAATATCGAATTGGTAAATAAGACTGTCAGGGACATCAGACATATTTCAGAGCAATTGTTTGCACTGCAATGTGTCTGATCTGCGTTGATAATGCTCAGAACACAGTGAAAAATAACCTAAGGTATCAGAAAGTTAATGCTTGTTGGGTCCCTCGAACATTGAAAACAAGTTGATGCGTATGGCATATCTTCTTATAGCCCAGATTTAGCCTCTAGTGACTATCACCTGTTTGCAAGGCTGACCTAGCAAAACACCATTATCAGAACAACAATTCCATCACGCAGCTGTTCAAGAGAAGGTACACCCCCCCAACCAAACAACTTTTTTTGAAAAGGGGCGCTGGGAAAGATCCATTGCAGAAGAGAGATATTACTTAGAATACTGACACAGACGGGCTGTAACTCAGTGGTAAAGGGCTTAGCATTCAGGAGATACTGGGATCATTCCCAGCGACCGACCATCGTAATTGAAGCTTTTCCAGGGTTTCTCCTCAGTCATACTACAAAAAATGCTGGGATTGTACCTACAAAAATAGGTCCTGGCCATCTACCTTCCAACAATCTCTCCCCACCTTATCCCTGCTTGAGCCTAAGATGCCTAAAGGCCTTAAACTAATTTCAAACATCGAACAATATGTGTAGGTAGGCCTACGTAATTTTTCACTTTTTAAATTATTCCATTGGTCAGGGTTATATATATTTCATTGTCTTGGTATTACAGAGTAGGTAACTGCTTTCATTTTGTTTTGTTTTTTAATCGAAGCCAATATAAATCAAATTAACAAGTGAGTTATTCTGTTTTTTTTTCTATAGCATTGATGAAGCACATTTACTATCCAACTAAAAATAAATCCATTTTTTGTAAAATTCCTCAACAGTTTAGAAAAACAAAACTCTCCACTGAAGAGTACAACTTTATTTTGTTTTCATTTGGGATAACCCTTTTCTTTCTTTCTTTGTTGATTAAAATAAACTTCCATAATTCTAAAAAAAGAAAAAAAATATTTAAAATAGAATATCCAAAGTCAACAATGGAAAAAGCAGGAAAAGCTCTTTTTTTTAAAAGAAAATAGGGAAAAAAAACAGAGCCGGAAATATTAAAAAAGCATTGCATTATGCAACATCAGAAGCGAGGAACAAGTTGGCCTAATCAGGCGTACTTTATAACTACATCTTCTCTAGGTACGGAAGAAAGTTTCTTTGTAGGGAATATAACTTATTCAAAAGTTCTTCCTACAACGGAGTATTTTTATTTTTTAAAATTTCAAACATTTTTTTAAATTATATATATATATAGTACAGGTAAGTGTATATAAGGACTTCTTTTTTTAATAATTCTTCATCCAATTATAGCGTATAACTGCAGCATCACGCAAGCCCCGAATTGGTAAATAACGTAGGGGAAGGTAGAGCATAATGGATCACTGTCCACAGAGGATCACACGTAGTAATTTATTTATTTAAAGACCTGTCTGTGGTGGGCCTTAGTATGTCTTTTATATTTTATTTTACGTCACTTGTGGATGTGACTCGATGGGTTTGTTTACTTCTGTTGTACAAAGTTTGTTTTTGAGAAAATGTAGAAACAAACTAGTCCATTATAATTTGCATGAGTAACATTGAGTTCGTTTTTGTCATTGGTATTGCTTGAAGATGAACATTGCAATACAAGTTTTGTAGGTCAAAGAACATCGTATAAAAACTACGCTGACACTTCAATGGACTAATTCATTGTGTAATCAGTATATGTGCTTCCCGCTACAGTATCTTGTAGTGGTACATTTAATGTGTCTGACATCATATTATAATTATATGACGTATAATTATACGACATCATCCGGATGCACAAACAATATTCATCCTCTTTTTACAAAAACTCAAATATCAAAGTTGAAATTTCTGCCATAGTTTCTCTCCTAACATAAATGCATAACATGTGACAAAAAAAAATATCTCGTTTCCTAACCAAAGATAAGGTTTTCAAATGTTCAAAAAACAAGGCGCCCACAAGCATTATGTATCTCCATTTCGCAAATTTCTAACTCCATTCAATCTTAAATATCAAAGTTGAAATTCCTACCGTAGTTTCTCCTGGCGTAATTGAACGTCTGAAAAGTTAGATTTTTATATTTTGTTCCATAGGAGATATTAAGCCTCCAACATACATAGAATACGAATTTTTGCATTTTCAAAAAAATAATTTTCAAAAAATTAAGGAAGCATAAATCATCCTTCATACTCTGTATACCTCCAATATTATAATAGTGTACAAAAGTCAACGAAACAGCACCCTAAAACCCGGAATATTTTCTAATCCGACAATCCCACTTGGATACAATTTTGACCAGTTCGATTAGGTTTTAGGCTTTTCATGTAGAGGACTAGAATTATCAAGCAAACTCTAAAGAAAGAAGTGGTTTTGGTTTTAATGTTCTATGATGAAACAGTCCGCAGATATTATATCTTTCGTAAACGTCTGCAAACACAAATTTTGGCATTCGCTGCAATACAAAAATGGCCAAAATTATCAATCGGTGGAGATAAAAAAAATACCCGTTTTGAACTTTTCTTAAATCCGGTCAAGCAACCACGTTGGATGACTTCAGATGGACTGACCCTTTTGAAGGTTTAATCAATTTAACTAATCAGCAAATCAGATTTATTTATCATTATGTTCTCATTTGCTAGGTATAGATAATGCAAGAGTCTTCTGCGAGACTTAGTGAGAACTTTATGAGTATTTAGTAACGAAGAAATTGTAGCACTTAATACGGAATACCTATCTAATAGTAGAATTTAGTACTATTCGAATTTGATATTTGCAAATTTCTTCTGTAATTGTTTTTTCTGGTTTTATATTAATTGAAAAGAAACGAAGATTGAACAATCTAAACTGCCATAACTTTCTACAATTTTAGTATTCACGTATGACTACTTCTTCAATCCGAAATTCCAGTTCTATATCCTAGTAATAAATATTATGATGAACATATTGAAAATTTATCCACTGTGTACTTCCTCTACACATTCTGAATGCCGAATGTGCACTAAGTGTGATCCCACTACAACTACAACAACTGACAGTGAATTTTAAACAAATTGAAGTTATAACGACATTGTGAACACTTCATCAAAAGAGCGAAATCTTTGCCTCCTTTGTCGATGAGAAAATGTTCAACCGAATTAATTATTAATTTCAATCAAAAAGGTAGGTTATAACGAAACACCCTTGCTTTGGATACAAATTGTGATCCTATTAGATAAGATTCCCATACTTTACGAATGTAATTTATTCTGCAAACTTGAAGAGGGCGATTTCTTCATCTTTTTAGAGCGGTTAATAATGCATTATGGGTACTATTCAAGTTTATCATCAGCCATTTGTTACCGCGAAGGTTATGGAAAGATGATGTCCTAATCTAAAGTTAACCTCGTTAGTTAAAAATGACGACAGAAGATTTGATAACTTTTCACAATGACAACGATATACCAGAAGACGTCAGGAGTATACACAAGGAATCTCGGAACGTTATTCATAAGTATCTAACGAGACGAAAGAGACCCTTTTGAATGCAGGTGTCCGGCTAGTGTAGACGATAGAGCGTTGAATCGCTAGCCGGTGGTAGTTGGTTCAATTGACATCGAAGTCAAGCTTTTTTTTTCTTTTTACGTTTTAAAAGTTTTATTGCGTCGTTTTTATGTTTAGAAGATGAAAATTTCATCTCAATAGATGTAAATTCATTCAAAAGAGATTACATTCCTATCAAAAAGACCTAACATAGATGCCATCTTTTTTTGAGCGAAACTTTTTCATCTTTTCTCCTATGAAAATTTGCTCTAAAAAAAGTGGACCCCTCTTTCCGTTTTCGTAGCAAGAAATGTTTCGCTCAATTCGATCGGAATTCCACTTCTTCGAATGTAGTGCGTGGATGATGCGCCAGCACATTACTGTCATAAGGTTTCTATTACCATTCCGCAGTTTAAGACAGCGCTCCAATTGGTTATCATTCCACCCGTATCACACCAATATCTGCACCATCAGCAGCGTCTCAAGAAATGCATTACGAGAAACAAAATCAAACTATTCTCATTTCCCACGAGTCTTTCAAGCTACCAATGACGCGGAGGCAGTGCGCGACAGTCACACCTCCAGTCTGTTACCGATGACGCATAAATTAAAACATGATACCTCTATTATCCATAACACGTTCATCCCCTTGGGCAATGGTTCATTTATTTCTGGAAGTAATTCAGACACTTTCTCGGGATACAGTATTTCTCTCAGTTCCTAAAATATCAATGTCATCAAAACGCTGTTACACCGAGTACCTTTCAGATCATTTTTATGTGTTTTCTTAATATTTTGCAAATCGTTCTGTTACCTCTTACACACATACGTACATGTCTTAGCTTGACACCTGCATTCGAAAGGGTTTCTTTCGTCCCGACAGGTATTTGTGAATAACGTTTGGAGAGTCCTGGTATATGTATGTACAGAGATTCCTTGTATTTCGTTGTATACTCCCGACGCGACGTCTTCTGGTATTTTGTATGTACTCGTATATAGTACCAAACACTGCACAAAATCAATTAGTAAATAAAATCAAGAACATGTGCGGTTAATTCGAACAAAGATAATCCAAAGTACGCTGTAAACAAAAAATAATTCTCAAGTCATGTGCAGTCGATGTTACAAATTTGGTCACTGTTAAACAAACTGTCAGAAAACCACTTTCTTCATAAGAAGTTTGGAGGCTTTGAGAGAGATACATAGGATTCGATTATGGTGACAAAATAGGCGTATATATGGAAATTACAAGCATGACTCTAAACAAAAATTTGTCTAAGACATGTACACAAAATTACATAACACTCGGAACTTAGGAACTTCGACTTTCTTGGGGTATGTCACTGCCATTAGAACTGTGCTCACTATTGATCTGTAGTAGAGGTACTGGAGCGTTCGAGTGAAGCCAGACACAATAGAAAATAGTTAACCTTGTTAGCCCATAGTCGATCTAACCAAAAATAAAGCAAATTTTAATTTGTAACTCAATGTTTATCTTCACTGTCTTTGTGCGATGCGTTTTATATTTCTAAATTCTTAAGTTATGCACATACGAGCGAATATAACAACACAATCTATAAATAGTATTCATATTATTCTGCGTAACTTTAGACTTAAGATGCAAATAAAAATCGGACAACACAGAGACAACACGCGTTAAACGGTGAGTTAGAACTGGAAGTTTTTGCCATGATAGGTCATGGCCCCTTCCGGCCCTTTTTTTAATGGCCCATCATTACGTTTAACTTTTCTATTAATATTTCTATGTTAATTCTATTTGAGTATACTTTAATGAATTCTTTTATTGTCCAAATTCACATTTATTACAGGTAGTAGATTTATTTCTCATCATTTTTTGAAAAAGGTTAAATTAAATAGAAAATCCAACATGACACTTTGTTTGCAAAGCATCATCGAGCAACTTAACAGATTATTAATTTAGTAACTCAGAAATAGTGATAAAGTGTGTTGAAATATCCCAAGCTTTCAATATGCGAGCTACGTATATAGCAATGTTGTGTTAGTCTCAAAGTCACATTCAGACAGCATTATCTTGCTGTTAGCTTAAAAGGTTAAGTTCTCAATTCAGATTTCAAAATTAAGCACGCAATATTCTTCCAAGAAAAGCAGTATTAACAAAAGTATTAACAAACTCAATTAAAAAGAAGAAAATTGTCATTATCATATATTTTTCCCGATTCTAGCAAATTATGTCATTTTTTTGTCCCGTGATCGACCCATGTAATTTGTTGACGTCAACGTCGCTCAAGAAAGGAATTATAAGATTAATACATTTGAGCGATTCTTTCTCATTCTGATCATCGCTATGTTCAGGCCACGACGAGCTTACAATTAGGGACCTGTGCCGGCCCACTAACCTGCACTGAACAGCATGTGCCGAGCAATTTGTATTTACCAGTCTCTGCCTGGCAATTGTAATAAAGAACTTTGTCATTCAATCTTTACTTCAAGCTACTGTCATAGATTATGTGCTAAGTCGCACACCAAATTAGTCTCTAAATTACATTAAAAGAATCCAACATGGAAACTCTAGTAACTTGTGGCATATCTTGGACTTTCAGACGTTCTCTTTAATTACATACTATCTTCCGCAACGAGATGCCAACAAGCTTTGAGTTTACACAATCGAATATTGTACATATCTTGTAAAGAAACTTTATAACCTCACGCTCATCTTTTCTACTCTGTTTTTACTGTCTTTTGTTCTTTCTTCTGGAAATATACTAAAGGGATATCATCTGGGAAACTGTGACTGAGTTTTGTGCACGAACAACAACTGTCCCCTCACAGGTAGCTTTACTTATCCACGTACCTTTCCGAACTCTTCTTCCTTGCGCTCTCCAGCCTTTTGTCGTCCGCAAGTGAGTGAAGATATAACATTTTTGCTATGTGGTGCAATGTTATTGTTTAAGAAGAATCGTAATTATAAAGTTTACTGTGGTAAATTTATGCGACAGTTCACGATATGTTTTTTGTTTTACTTTTGTATCTAAGTAAACATCGTTCATAGCAACTAGTATTTTAAAGAGAGCGAAGGTTAAGGAATATGTCTGCGTTTATTTAAAGCATAATATTAGATGCTGAAATATGTTCCTTTTATATATTGTATGTAATGAAGAATTGGTGAAGTTAACATACAGTGATGTTCTTATTTACGAATAATGGTTTATTGATACCCTACTGTATGATTTGTTACTATTCACTCCTGAGATCTGAATTATTCTGGATTAATTCATTAAATGTGTTCGCTACCACCTAATTGTTTCCTGCTTATCTATTTGTACAGTAGCTATCATCTTTAAGTGAATATAAGGATGGAGTATAGATACTCCCCCGAACTATTATTGGAGTCCGGTAGCTTAAAGTACCGTTACTATATTTTACGGTCACGGCTTTAGTTGAACTGAATATCATTCATGACTACAACTTACTTTCTCTGCAAGTTCAAATCACAGCAATTTTGTTCTCCTTAAATCAAACCGGAAGTGGACAATCAGGGTTAACTGTTATCTCTCTTGGGTTTTGCTTAAGAGACTACATTCGTAATGCAATCTATCACTCCTGCAGAACAGCTCAATGTTCCTCAAACTCTAGGAAAAGTAGTGTCTCTATACAGAAAGCCCTATTAAAGACTGCTTTCCTTGGAAGCTTGCGTTGCTTCCGATTAGACTGAGTAGCCAATTGAAACACGTGTTTTATTACGCGTTCTACTTGTAACATGTGTTTCAATTGGCTATTCATCCAAATCGCAAGTAAAGCAAGCAACGCAAACGTGTATGAAAATAAGCCTTAAGGAAGAGCCATTCTCGCGCAGGCGCATTACTCCTTAAACAGTAAATATTACTCCTTAACCATTATAAGACTGACAAGCGGCTGATTTCCAATTGCCAATTTGGTATATTGGTAGCATGTCGGAAAGCTATTACGGAAAACCCGGGATCGAATCCTTGTGGTCTTCTTTGTTTTGTTTTTTTAAAGAAAAAACTTTTTTCTTTTATATATATACACGCATTAGGAAATTTAATAAAATTAGTGACCAAGGGTACGTGGAGGTTACCGTAGGTAAGTCAGGTACGGTGTTTTTTTTTCATTGCATACTCGATTAAATCGTGCTTTTTCAAACTTTCGAAAGAAGGACTTTCTACGTCGAAACGCTAGTCTAGGAACTAGCTCGTTAAAAGGTGTACAGTTATTCTTCATAAACAGTCACTGTTAAATTTAATTATTATTATATTGCATGATTCTTTAATGGTGACTCCTAAAGTACTATCTACACAGGTAAAAATATATTTTCCTTGCTGTTATTTTTCGAGTATGCTTTATCAACGCCAACTGTCGGAAATGTGTAGAACTACGCTTATCTTTCCCCCCTTTTTTTTTATTTATGCAAAACAACCGTGGGAAAAAAAGATTCTCTTCTGCTGTCATATCGTGATTTTTCAGCTGTAGTTTCTTGATATGGTGCTTCCGTTTCACAGACTAAACGTCACTTTTTTTATTATTTTTCTTTTTCTTTTCATTTTACTACAAAGTTCATATTCGTGTTTCCTGTTCCTTGTCTTTTAAGTAGGCGTTTCATTTGCTCGTGTCCGAGGGAGGAGTTATCACTACCACACTCACCATAATAGGTAGCATCAGATAAGATATTCAACATCAGAGAAACAAAAGAATTACGAAATAGATTTCATTTCCGTTCTTACGATCTAATTGTTATTTATTTCTTATCTCATTTTTTTTGTTGGTTACAATTTTCCAGAAATTCTATTTTTAGATCATATTTATTATTGAAAAGTGGCATCCTTTAACCCTTCTGTCGTGATTGTTTACTTGAAGATTTCACAATATGCAATTTGTTATGGAAATTTGCATTATGTTTGATGTCCTAAACTATCAGGGGAGCTTCTAAGGATGGGACCTACAATTTTTGCTTAAAATGAATTAGAGTAAAATCGTTTAATGGACCCAGCTCATAGATTCCGTGTTAAATAATGTATATTTTCTTCAGTAATTGATGTTTTCCAGAGTTTTTCTCCATTTCCAGTGAGCGATAGCCGAGATAGTATCTCAACTAAGACCCCTTGTCGCTCTCCTCTCCGATTTCTGCCATCGGAAAAGTGATTGCCGAAGAACACTATCCTAGGACATGGCGGACTTAAGGCGGCCGAAGTATTAATTAACTCTCGACAACTAAATATCGAAAAATGCCGATGAAATGTCCGGTCTTTACCGTTTCGTATTTTCTTGAGCAGTATAAAGTGTTAAGTAAAATATCGAACTCACAACATTAGTCGTTCTGAGCCTTAGATGCCTAAAGGCACAAATAAAATTCAATTCATAACATTAGTCTAGAAACTGAAGATAAGGATTCCAGGATTGCACATCGGGACATGGGACGCGGGAGTAGATTGTAACCTTGTCACTGTCCACTACTTTGATTGAGGTGTTGCCGTGGTTTCTCCGTCACGCTAAGGGACAATTGCTTGAATTAAGGTTAGGGCTGCCACCTTCCCCTTCCAATTTGTTCATGTAAGATAACATTACATTCAATTTATCCTTATCCATGTCGCATCGAAGAAAGAACTAGTATGCATATCTACTATGCTCTTTTTACATAGCAGTGTCCAAACGTTGCAACATTAATTTAACTCATTTCCCGACGTCATACAATGATGAAATTTTGCACAGCAACGTAAGTCGGGTGACAATACAATATTCCATTGTTACTTTTATATATTTCTATATATTTATATATGTTAAAAGCATATTTTAATATTTTTTAATATGGACTTCTTTATCCTAAAATAAAAACTAGCATGCAATGATGTTGTGTTTGACTGGTCGCAGAACACTTTAGGATTTGGATCACAAAACATTAGCTAGAGAAAAAGTATCGTAACACCGAAACAGCTCGAACAAAATAATAATAAAACTTTTCAAAGACATACTTTTCTCAAACAATTCGTACTGAAAAGTATAAAATAGTTTTGTTTATGAATGACTGAAAAGAAAAGCATGGGGCGCGTCAATTCAAGAATTTATAAAGTGACTATATATGAGAGCGCGCCCCACGCTTTTCTTTTTATGCTTGAACAAAATTACATTTTAGTTTTTAGTGCAAATTCTTTAAGTTTATTATATTTTTTATTGTTTTGTTGTTTTTTTATTATCTTTTCCGAAGAAACAAAACCACGAGTCGATCTGCAAAAATCTAAAGTAGAGTGAAGTAGTGTTCACAATTAGTGAGGAAGAAAACTCGAAAGTGTTCTGTATATGCTTCAAATGTGCAAAAACCATATAAAAGTAAATTTGAGACGAGACAAGACAGCCTGAAGACTCGTTTTGTGGGCAAAACTAGTCTATAGGAAGTTAATATAACGCCCACTTTATGAAACGACCGATTCAATTTTCAATGGCGAGCAATAAGTTTTTGATTTTTCAATTTAATTCGTTTCCATTCCTTTTGAAATTTAATACGTTTTCGACTATGCAGCTTAAAAAGTATCTAATTTATCGATTTAAATATTTTCCGATTTCTCGGTTATGATTGGTTTTCATTAAAATAGAATTAACATTCCATTTTTCTCCAATAAAATTCGTTTTCAGAAATTTTAACTCAAGTCGTTTCAGTTTCAATGTAAATCGAAAATATCAGTTTCGATTTTTATTGAAAATTCTATTTTCGAAATATAGAAACCGATTTGGATTTATCAAAACTCAAAATTTCGATTTCCCCAAGTTCAAAATCGAACAGTTCTATTCAAGCTTTTACACAAGAAAATGAACAGAACTTCACGTTTCCTTCACCGCTGGAAGGGGGGTAAATGAATAAAAGACTGAACAAGGGTCCACAATGTCAGTCAAGTTCGATCAGATCTCGGATTTGAAGCTATTTTCATCTCAGTCTCCAGTCATCGTTCAGTTCAAAGATTGACAGTCTTTTGCCATAGTCTGAACCGGGCATATTGTTTAATAATTTCTCCAATATATTCAAAGACATTTTTTTGTTTCGTAAATCTGCTATTTGTTGTTTTAAACTAACGGTTGCTGTTGATAATTGTTTTCCCTCATTTAATTGTTCGGTGAGGTGCATTCGTCGCTTCGTGACAACAGAGACGAATTTAACTCCCTCTGTTTTGTTTTGTTTTTGTTTTTGTTTTTTTTTTAATCTATTCTTCTGGAGGATTGGCCCTCTGTAAATCTGCTGCCCCAATATATTTATCCTTCATATGATTGAGTTTTCTTGATTATCCTGTCTCAAGTAGTTATTCCCAATAACAAATAATACATCGCATCTTAAGAAATAAAATGATGAGATCCGTAAAACAAAGTTTTATGTATGAGAATAATTCTTCTTCAATAGTGTATGAAAATAGCCTGCATGAAACTGAGAACAGAAATTTAGCTTATAAGAGGGTTCAGCAAATGTTAAGGCATCTTATATATATATATAAGATTATTATATATTTTCAAAAGCTTTATTTTCAAAAGCAAACTTCCAATGTGTCTGAAGCGTAAAGTTTATAATCAATGTGTCTTACCTGTAATGATGTACGGCTGCGAAACTTGGACATTGAATGCGCAAACGACTCAAAGATTGAGAGTCACACAAAGAGCAATGGAGAGGTGCATGCTAGGAATAACCAGGAGGGACAGGAAGAGAAATGAATGGATTCGCGCACAAACAAAGGTAGAGGATGTAATCAAGAGTGCGAAGAAGATGAAGTGGAGATGGGCCGGTCACATAGCTAGACGAACAGATGGAAGGTGGACGACAAATGTACTACAGTGGATTCCTAGAGAAAAGAAACGACCGAGACGACGTCCAAATGTAAGATGGGTAGATGAAATCAAGCGTTTTTCAGGAGCTACATGGATGAGGATATCAGCAGACCGAGATATGTGGAAAGAAAAGGGGGAGGCCTTCATCCAGCAGTGGATAGAAAACGGCTGAATATGATGATGATGATATA